>JAJIBD010009669.1:0-60721 GCA_021461705.1 Cryptotis parvus
CAATGGCAGTTATTTTCAACGTCCAGACTCCACAGTTCATCAGAGCCCCACCCAAGAGGCAAGCTGATTTCAAGCACAGGTATTTGGGTCGCTGTGACTAAACTCACAAGGCTTCCGTGGAGTGGGAACTGGCCCCTTCCTCCACCTTGGTCCCCTCAGAAGGCCCAGTGGACCCACCCAGAACTGCTGCCTGCACTGTCGGCCATGATCCAGGGATGCAAATGCACGGAAGAACTCCTTCTGGTCCTCTCAATGGTGCGCTGCCATGAAGGTATATTAATGTACCAGATATTCCATTACCTTTCATAGAATTAATTATGGGGCATACAATCACAAGGTTGTGGTCTGTGGGAACATATTGATAATTTTCTGCACAGTGTTCTCCAATGCTCAATAGAGATTTAATAATCTCCATTGACTTTTGTTTAAGAATATGTTCGTCAACTGTACTTAGAGAATTACCTCCAACTAGCAATATAGAATAGATTATTCAGTGTATTCATAGGACAGGTTCAAACAGAGGTTGAGAAAAATTGAAATAAGTGTTGTCTATAGGTGCAGTGGTGTTGGGTCTAGGGTTGACTAGTAGAAACCCACTACATTCTAGAAACTCAGAAAGTGAATACAAGAAGAGAAATTGGCCAGACTCACACATAAAAACACAGAAAAAGTCATGACTTTATCAATACCATTCCCCTCATATGGGCTCTAATGGCAACGTAATAAGTGCTGTCTAGGGAGCAGGTTTGGGGGGGGTGGGGGGTGGGGAAAGAGGGTCTCTGGTGGTTGTGGGGGGCACATGTGGTGGGACTGGTGTTGAATGGTGAATCTTTATAACAACTATATTTTGAAAAACTTTGTACTTTGTAAATCACAGTGTTTATTTTATTTATTTTATGGTGTCTAAATAAAATAAATAAAATGATATAGTAAAAAATAAAAATTAAAAAAGTTAGGTTGTTCTGGCATAAAAGTTTTTCAATTTACTCTTTCAAATTTTCTAGGAAGAAACCAGAAAAAAGAAAACTATATAATAGAAAACCCAAAAAACCAAGAGCAAAATCTAGACAAAGGTGGTATGGAGCTTGGGAGTTGGGTCTACAGGACTTATATAATCTCTTTAATATTCAGTGACTGCCTCAGTAAAATTCAGGTATTACCTATTATTATTATTACTATTATTATCATCATTATCACTATTATTTTGCTTATATCTGGTAGCACTTAAGCAGAACCCAGCTTACTCCTGGCTGCCAGGGATTGAACACAGGTCGGTCTCATGCAAGGTAATACCTTACCTACTCTATTATCACTCAGGCTCCTATTATATTATTAAATGAGATGAGCCATCTAAAATTTACATCACTATGTCTTATAAATGTTACTAAGAAATAGTTTCTTTAATACACAGATATAAAAGAAATAGAATAATTTGTACAATTTTTGCAAGGTGGTGAAAATAGAACTGAAAAAAATATGGGTGGACTTATTTTTTATCCGGTTGTATTTATGTTCTAACATAACATCCTCCTAAGAATATTAATAAAGAGGGGCAGGAATGATAGTCCAGTGAGGGGGGCATTTGTCTTGCATGCAGCTGACCCAGGTATGATCCCTGGCATTCCATATGGTCCCCTGATCAGTGCCAGGAGTATTTCCTGAGTGGAGATACAGGAGTAACCCCTGAGCTTTGACTGGTGTAACCCAAAAAAGCAAAAAAGAAATAAACAAATAAAAAGAATATTAACAAAGAGAGCATGAGTTGAAGACCAAATTTTCCCTTGCTTCGCCATTATACTACTGCACTAAGGTGACAACAAGGAATAAGCAGATTCGACCTTCCTAATTAATTCTAAACTAGAAAATGTTTTTAGTTTTGAGTTAAAGAATGCCATTGATTTAGTATGTTTACTTATTATGAAACAGTAGTACCTTGAATTTAACACAGTCCCAGAGTATCAAGATTTTCTTATGATACCTCATTTATTATTTTAGCGATATAAAGTGCTACTATTATAATTTTACATTAATTTGCTCATGAATATTTTATTTGTTTGCTACATGCTACTATTGTGCTTGGTACTAGAGGTGCAAAACGAAGTGAAGCTGAAATTCTGCCCTTGGGGTGGGAGCGATAGCCCAGTGGGTAGGCGTTTGCCTTGCACGAGGCCAGCCCATGCCGGCCGGGGTTCGATCCCCAGCATCCCATATTGTCCCCTGAGCACCGCCAGGAGTAATTCCTGAGTGCAGAGCCAGGAGAAACCCCTGAGCATTGTGGGGTGTGACCCAAAAAAAAAAAAAAAAAGAAGAAAAGAAATTCTGCCCTTGATTTATTAGGTGTAGTTGAAGAAACTAAGATGAAATAAACTACAATCACTCAATCCACTCAATCTGATAAGCATTATCATAGTGATATATACACTGAGATCTCCTAGCAGCAGAGCATAAGAAACTTGCTGAAGAATAATAGAAATAAAAGAGGCAATTTGGAATAGGGCCTGGAAACTATGTTTTATTTTATAACCCAAATATGTGTGAGTTAGAATATATCTCACACATATTTGACTTGTGTTCCGGTCAAAAATGACTTTTGAGCATTCATACTTAATGACTCACAATTTTTTTCAGTTCAAGTAAATTTATACCTACAAAATAACTAATATATTTTGGACTTCCCCTATTCTGTAATACAACAATTCCACTAACATGCATATGTCCCAAATTTTTATATGTACACCAAGAGGATATATAATGCTATCAAGATGTTATATGCATTATTCTTTAATATATATTAATGAACTAAAAATTCACACAATGTTATGAATAAATCTTTACAATGTAATTGAGTTAGAAAGCAAATTGTAAGGAACAAATTCAACATGATACTCTTAAAAGTTCAAGAACTCCCAGTCCCTCGATAAAAATGGTTAAAATTTTTTTAAATGAAATAAACAAGCATTTAAAATAATATATCAGGAGGTCTTGTCAAAGGTGGAAATTATCCCAAACGTGTGGGAGTCAGAGGTTAGGTAAGACAGAAAATGGAACAGTGTGCTAATAATTGTCGAGGGTACTAGTGCCAACCTGGAACTGAGCATTAAATAGAGGCAGGGGGATACACATGACAACCTTTTAATGTATGTTCTGTAATCCATAGTCTGGAGGGGAAGGAAAAGAGAAAGAGAGAGAAAGGGAAAGAAATAAAGAACCTGCCATGGAGGTGGGCTGGGGAAGGGGGAGGGAACCGGGGATGTTGGTGGTGGGAGATGGGCACTGGTGGAGGGACGGGTGCTGGAACACTGTATGACCAAAACCCAAACATGAACTTTTTAATTGTATATCTTTTTATGTGTATATCTCACGGTAGTATAATAAAATACTTAAAAAAATAAATAAATAATTCTGTGAAGAAAAAAAAATAAAATAATTTAAATAGCATATTATTTAAAATAAACTTTTAAGAGCAAATTAAACAGCAAACTAACAAATATGTATGATGTAGACCTAAATATGTATGAAAATGATAAAATTATATATCAGAAAGATAGAAGCATCTATTTCACATTAAAATGACATTTTCCCCTAAATGTCTGCAGGGCTAGCCGCAATGTGCAAAAGAAGAGGGAGAGAGATGCAGAGAGAGAGACAGAGACACAGAGAGAGAGAAACAATTATAGACCTCATTCCCATGACCTGAAGGAATGGTTTGAGGCTCTTTATGTTCCTGGAGCTAGCAGATGTCCTTGGGCTATACTAGCATGTGACAGGATGTATGGAGATGTTACTGGTGCCCACTTGAGCAAATCGATGATCAACGGGAAGACAAGTGATACAAGTGAGTGCATGTATATACATATATTATATATGTATGTATGCATATCTATATCTATATCATCTCTATCTCTTTCTCTATCTCTATCTCTATCTCTCTATCTCTATCTCTCTCTATCTCTATCATCTCTATCTCTATCTCTATACCTATCTCTATCTCTATCATCTCTATCTCTATCTTTACTCTATCTATATATATCAATGGATTTATTGGAACTCTATGTGTGATACTGGTCCACAGAGTTTTGAGAATAGAATGATAATATCTCACTCGCCTTAAGGAACATGAAGCATTAAGCTACAAAAAAGAATCACTCAAGAATTAATTATACATTTTGGGCTAGAGCAATAGTACAACTGGTAGGGCATTTGCCTTGAAAGAGTTGACCAGGTTGAATTCATAGCATCTCAAATAATCCCCAGAGTCTCACAGGAGTAATTTCTGAGTGTAGAGATAGGAATAAGCATTCCCGGGTGTGACTCAAATACAAAACAAACAAAAAAATCATTTACAATTCTAGTTTGTGGGACAAATATGAATTCCCAGAAGAAGTGACATTTAAGCCGAGACCAGTGTAAAGCATGGACATACTGCAAATTTCATATGAGGTTTAATTTAGAAACCAAAAAAAGTACTCTTTAAAAATAATTGAAAATCACTGCATTACAAAGAAATCCCAAGTTATAGATCATGTTTCTAATGATAAAAATATCTAATAAACCTCAATTGGTCATGATGCAGGAAGTATTTTTTTAAAACATGATACTTGCTCTTCTCAGAAGGAAGAACAGTATGTCCAAAATTGTGACATTTTCCTTTATATGCTTCTTCTATTCTTTGGTCTGTGGCAATTTAAGTACAGTAAGATTAATTATAGTTTAAAATAACTGCTTTGGGAGCTGGAGAGGTGTATGATAGGTAGGGCTCTTGCCTCGCTCATGGCTCACCAGGGTTCAGTGCCCAGCCGCCCAGAGCCCCACCTGTCTTCAGTGATTCCTGAAGAGTCACAAGAAAACCTAGACCACCGCTGTGTGTGCAGTCCCTGCTCAAAAAGAAATAAATAAAAGAACTACTTTGTATAAAATTTTTTACAATTCCATTGTTGCCCTTGTATTTCATTTTAGGAGTTTACAGAAGCTACATACATTTTTTGACATGCACAATTACACATTGTGTAATCTGAAAACTGGGGAGTCCAAATCTAAGATTTGATTAAACAACATTTCTACTGGGTTCTTTGAACTAAAACAATTCCAAACAATTGGCTTTGTAGGTTTCCATTTCCCAGGAGAGCTGCAAACCAGAACTTTGTAAATTAGCCTTGTATCTAAAATACTTTGCTCTGTTGTAGAAAACATATGACTCCTTTGGAATTTTTAATGATTAATCCAAAGTTATGAAATAAAGCAGCAATAAAGACTAAAAGATGAAGCTGTGTTTTTTTCACTGCGTATAAAATCCTCTCTCAAGGGCATTTTCCCCTTTATAGTCATGTAGTCTTTTGTCTCAGCTTTACACACATCAATACAAATTTTTTAAAAATGCTCTTTAAAATAGAATTTCGACAAGACTAAAAAATAGTTCTTTTTCTAAAGGTCTTTTTATTGCAAACAATATGCCTTAACCAAATGGGGTTGTTTACAAGTGTCTGATAAAATGATTTAATCTTTTTAGCTGCACTTGACCTTGCAATTTAAGTAACACTTATATACAACATCAGATGTGTAGATGGTATGAATAAGAAAATAAAGTGATTAAAAATGAAATGGGTAATAACTAAAAACCCTGGTAAAATATTGACCAAATAATTAACTTTGTCTGTGGCAATCTTGGTTAATCAAATACTTTGTGGCTCATTTTACTATACAAAATGACATTGCTTTCACCCTAAACCAAGACTCTCTAAGCAGCGTTCGTATCAGAAGGGCAAACTGGAAAACAGGTGGAAAGATAATAAATTCACAGAAGTTTGAAATTGGAAAGGCTTATTCTGATGCTCTTTAAGTTACTGGTAACTCAGTGGGGAAAGTACATCCAGCTTGTAATTTTATCTCCAATAATAATAATAAAATATTGATCTTTCCAAGCCCATGAGTAAAGAAAGGATTAAAAGTATCTGCAGTGATGCTCCTTTTAAGTGAGAGAAATTAATAAATTAGATGAGTACTTGAACTATGAATAAATATAATAGTCCAACAACTTAGAAAGTTAACAATTTTAACTAGCTAAAGTTTTTCAGTAAGTTTTGTGTATTGGTCAACAAGCATAAAATCTGCTGTTAGGGGCTGGAGGCGATAGCCCAGCGGGTAGGGCATTTGCCTTACATGCGGCTGGCCTGTGCCGCCGGGTTCGATCACCGGCGTCCCATATGGTCCCCTGAGCACCGCCAGGAGTGGTTCCTGAGTGCAGAGCCAGGAGTAGCCCCTGAGCATTGCCAGGTGTGACCAACAAAAAAAAAAAAAAAAAAAATCTGCTGTTAGTTTGAAAAATGCTTCCACTTACATAGAACTATCGTATGTACCTTGATTTTGGACTTGATTCACAATATTTATAGGTAAAAAGAACCTAACGGTTTGGAGTTAAGTATTGTACTCAAATTATTCTAAACAATATCAATAAATCTTTGTTTCATTGTTCCTGAAATTGAGGACTGTGTAGGAGGGATGAATATAGACTGCAATCTGTTTATTTGTTTCCCCGGACTCTCTCATGGTGGCTTAAATGCCTGAGTTAACCACGGTGGTTCTCTGTGGCTTAGCAAAAAATATTTTATGATTTATCTTTATCTGAGCTATTTATCTCTTTGTTGTCTAAATCATAGCTCATACTCATTTCTCTCAAAATCTGACACCCCCATTTCTCTCACTATTATTCAGATGCTCTCTCTTTTTTTTTGCAAAGTCTCAAGAAAATTTGAAATTTGTTTTCTTCATTTGATAGGCTTCAGTGCTCTTAACCTTTAAAAGCTTAGTGAAACTTGCTGGAGTAGGTTAAATCTTCAAGACTTAACTTAAAGTTTAATTTACTTTATTTAACTTGAAGTTAAATCTTCAAGATTTAACTCAAATGTCTCATATGGGAAGGTTTTCTAGATCCCCCTTCCATACATGCATATAGATACTTTCATACACATGTGAGTATAGACCTAATATAGAATTAGGGAATCCCCTAGTAATTATTTTATATTAAAATAATACATAGCATATTTTACATCACTTAATCACTTGACATCACGTTATTCATCAACTTGCTTGAGTGGGCGCCAGTAACATTTCTATTTGACTGTATCACGTGCCAGTGTAGCCCAATGGCATCTGGTTGATTCAGGAATACGAAGAGCCTCAAACCGTTCATTCAGGGTCTTGACGAAGAAGTTTGACCATCTTGTAGGTGGGCAGCCACGTGATCTTTTGACATCCCATGGGATCCAGTGGGTAACGGCTCTAGTCCAGTGGTTATCTCCAAATTGCATTACATGTCCAGCCCATCTGATTTTAGACGCCTTGGCAAAAGCGAGACAGCGTCCCCTGACTCTGGAACATCGGCCGGAGGTCAGAGCTCCAGATTTCTTCTCTCTCACTTGAGTGAGGCGTCTTTTTAGCTATTTCTTTGTCTTTTTTAGCTATTTCTTGATGCTTTTGAAGGCATTCCATGCAGCTCTCTTCCTGCTGCACAGCTCGTTTTAGGTCGTTCATCATGTTGACTTCTCGACCTAGGTATACATAACTGCTGCATTCAGAGATGTCTGTTCCATTGAGAGTGAATGGGGCCTCTGGAACTAGTTCATTCTTCATAAACATTATTTTCTTTAGATTCAGCTGTAGACCTATCTTTCCACATTCTCGGTCAAAGTCAGCCAGCATTTGTGCCGCTTGGCTAATGTTTGGTGTTATTAGAACGATGTCATCAGCGAGCGGATGACTCCCATTCCTTCCCATTCTAATTGTCTCATGATGTTCTCTAGGGTGGCGCTGAAGAGTTTTGGTGAAATGGTATCACCCTGATGAACCCCTCTTTTGACATCAATGATCACTTCTTTTGTAGAATGGTGAGATCCTGGTGGTGAATCCATAATACAGCTCACGAAGGATCTTGATGTATTGGGTTTGAACACCCTGTTTGGCTAGGGCTTCGATGACTGCTTCAGTCTTCCACAGAATCAAAGGTTTTCTTTAAACCAATGAATGTGAGACAGAGCGGCATCTTGAACTCCCTACAAACTTCAGTGAGCTTTGTTACCGTGTGGATATGGTCGAATGTGCTGTATTCTTTTCTGAAGCCAGCTTGCTCGCATGGTTGTCCTTCATTATTTACATTTTATTTATATATGTATCTATGTATTCTATTTATTTACATATGTACCTAATTATTTATATATGTATCTATATATTCTATGATTACACCATGAGCTCCTGCAGAGTCATCTACATTGAAAATACATTCTGTCATCTCTGGTTTCAGAACACTGCAGTTATTCATTGTGGCGTCAAGACAAACTTTCCTAGATTTTAATTTCTTCTTTCTATTCATTTTGCTGGCCTGGGTCATGTATAGAGCATGTCCTGAATAAACAGGTACTGGAAACATTAAAGGACAGTATGGCTACTTGAGAAGCCAACACCCTTATTTTGCTCATCTTTTGGCAAGATTCTGGTCCTTGAGAAAACACTGGGAGTGAGAACATTTGTAGGCACTCAGTTTTAATAGCAAGATTCACTGTGTACTTTTTCTTCCAGTGTTAGGTATCCTTGGAAATAATGACTTTGGAAGAGATAAAGACTGCTCTTCAACTTAGAACTCAGGGAAGCAATAACTTTTTGATTCTCTGCCATATCCCCCTCAAATGGTGGTAACACTGAAAGCAGTTAAAAATAGATGAGAGTCATGGTAGCTGACCAAGCAGATGAAAGATGTTCTAAACTCTGAAACCAACAGACACATACGAGAATAGTAGAGCTCTTGCTACTGAGCAAAATCTCATCAAAGGTCTCAATGTTCTCCCAATCATAATAATGGATCTATTTCTTGCAAATGTATATGTCATCCTTCCACTAATACAGAATCTCATCACCTGATCCTTGTTTAATTATTTTGACAATCCTGTAGACCAAGTATCACAGTTCCTCTAGAGATTGGAAAACTGAATCTCAGAAATGTTTATAAATATTTGAGCAATTGATACCTACACTGCTTTATCAGAGGATGCAGTATGTCTGACTATAAATCAAGGTGGGATTAAATAAAAACTGTGTTGGCTTTCTTGAAGGGCTTTATTGTGTTTGGTAAGTGACTGGTGCATGTAAGGACCCAAGGTTGTTATCTTAATTAATGAGAACATATAAAAATGAGACAAAATGCTTTTAATTATCTCTAAAGGGAGACACATTTAACTACATAGTTATCTATTCACAAATCATCTTAACCACCATCAGTCAACATTTTTCAAAGTTAACAAACAAAATTGGTCTTTTAAATTTTATTTCTTTTTTTTCCCTTTCATGGTGTCACCAAATTAGCACATGAGCAATAGCATTCACTGAGAAGATGTTGCACCATAAATATAACACATATCTCAAAGGACTGGCTCTACTTCAGGAATTCTTCTGCTAAGGAAACTCAGTTTGGCAAAGTGGATTTTCTTTTAATCTTCTCCAACCTTGGACCCTTCACATTATTAACTAAATTTATACTTAGAAAATTTTCTCCCTGCTTAACCTCATATTAGCAAAAGTGACACGACCATCACTAGCACAATCATAAAACATTAAACTCTGAAGATGCTCATAAATCAACTGTAAGGAAAAAATCCTATGTCTTCATAAATATGTGAATAAAGGCAAGTCATGCAATATAACTTCCCAGAAAACTTTCCTTCATCAATGTGAAGATATAAATAATCATGATGGTTACATAAGATGATTTATCATTTGACTTGTGAAAAGTATCTTTCTAAAACACTCTCCAGATCTGCTTTCCTGACAGAAGCAACCATAACAACAAAAACACATAAGACTTTCACAACAAACAGTTGGTCAAGCTTCATACAAGTCATAATGATCACTTCCTCAAATTGACCTTCTCTAACCAAGCGACTCTAAACTTTCTCTTCTTGGCTCTTTAGAACACATTTTGATTCCCACATTTAAACAAAAACATGTTGAACAAAAATACCATTGAGGCTACAGTTGTTTATACTTTAAGCCATAAATAAAAGGAGAAAACTATGCCCACAGTGAATTCACCAAGGCAGGTGTGGCTGTGGTGCCCAGCTTTGTTGGCAGGTGGCAGACAGGAGACAGGCTTGTCTTCACTCAGGGCTCTTCCCTGTGGGCCCTGGATGGTTGATGGTATAACATAGAAAAAGACTGGGCCCCTTTTGGTGAACCCAGAACCATTGCAGAGCCTGGCAAGCTACCCGTGGTATATTCGATATGCCAAAAACAATAACAATAATGGATCTCATTCCCAATGAATAGAGACGTGACTGGTGCCCACTCAAGCAAATTGATGAACAAGTGATAAGTGACCTTCACCCTAAAGTGGATTTAATCAATTGAAGAAAATAAATGTTTGGAAAGAAACATATTAAAAACACAAATGGCCTATAAAAGGTGCTGGAAATTAATTTAAGAAATTTCTCATCATAGGAATATCAGAGTTTCCCTCTTCATATATTTATAATGCACAAGAAAATCTAAGTTTTGACACCCATCCTCAAACACATGATCATTTAATCTTTGATAAAGGAGCAAAAAGTACAAAATGGAGCAAGGAAAGTCTCTTCAACCAGTGATGCTGGGAAAACTGGGCAGCTACATGTAAAGAAATGAATTTGCACCTCTGTCTAGCACCATGCACAAAAAATCAGATCAAAATGGATTAAAGATCTCAATATCAGACCTGAACCCATAAAGTACGTTGAAGAAAATGTAGGAGAAACTCTTCCACGACATTGAAGCTAAAGACATCTTCAAATAACAAACACCACTAACAAAGCAACTAGAAGCAAAGATAAACATATGGGACTACATGAAACAAAAAAGCTTCTGCATCTCAAAAGAAACAGTGACCAAAATACAAAGACAGTCAACATAATGGGAAAGAATATCCACCCAATACTCACCTGATAAGGGGTTGATCTGTCACTGTCACTGTCTTCCCATTCATCATCGATTTGCTAGAGAGGGCACCAGTAACATCTCAATATGTTCTGTCTCATGTTAGTAGAGCCCAAGGGCACCTGCTTGCTCCAGGAACATAAAGAGCCTCAAACCATTCCATCAGGTCGTGGGAATGAGGTCTATAATTGTTATTGGTATTTGGCATATCAAATACAAAATGGGTAGCTTGCCAGGCTCTGCCGTGTGGCGGGTAGTCATCTCAAAATCCAGCATTTATTGATGAACTGCGAGGCCGCATAGGGCGCGGGGCCGGGCTGTGATAGGCTGGTCTGCAGGGTGGAGTTCTGATGAGAGGGAAGTCTGGATGTGGAAAATGGAGGTACTCATGGAGTGGGGGTCGTCTGGCTTGTTGTGAGGCTCTGGGCCGGATTATAAAAGACTGCTGCAGGGCGCATCTCGATGAGCCAGGCTGTGATAGGCTGGTCCACTTGGTGGAGTGCTGATGAGGGGAAGTCTGGATGTGGAACATGGAGGCCCTCATGGAGTGGCGGGTCATCTGGCTTGTTGTGAGGCTCTGGGATGGATTAAAAAAAAGACTGCTGTAGGGTGGATCTCGATGAGCCAGATTGTGATAGGCTGGTCTGCTGTGTGGAATGCTGACGAGGGGGAGGTCCAGATGTGGAAAATGGAGGCCCCTCATGGAGTGGGGATTCGTCTATTCTAGAACCAGTCATGTTCTAGAATATATTACAATCCACAATGTGTAAGAAAGGGAAACGAGAAGGAGAGAGAAGGTGGGAGAGATAGGAGAGAAAGGAAATAAAGAACCCGCCATGGAGGCAGGCTGGGGAAGGGGTGGGAAGTGTGGACATTGGTGATGGGAAATGGGCATGGGTGGAGGGATGGGTGTTGGAACACTGTAAAACCAAAACTCAAACATGAATATCTTGTACATCTTGTAATTGTAAAACAAACAAACAAACAAATAAACACATACATAAATAAATAAATAAATAAAGTTATCATGGTATAAAAGAGCTGGGTTAATCCACTCAGACATTATTGCTGCAAGAACAGTGGAAATGGTTGTAGATAAAGTCCTCTTCCATCACCCTCCCAATCTCATGTACACTAACAATGCACAGATTGCTTAATCTTGGATCTGGGATCCCGGGAGGGGGATGCTTGTCCCTATCGCTCCAGTGTGTTCTAGGGAGCAGTTCAGCCCACGCATATCCCTTCCCAACCATGTAGATACAAAACTTTAATTCCCAAGGAAGTCTACCAAAGTCACAAAATTAGATCAAAACAAGTAAAACCCAATCAAACACTATTCCTTCGTGGAATAGTAAAAGTACTACAGCTCTCTAAGTTACTGGTTCAGATAGATCAAAACAAACAACAGGAGATTTATTTATTTGTCTTGGTTTGGGGAGGAGATCAAGCTGTGCTTCTGACTAGTCTCTGGCTCAGAAGTCACTCTTGGTAATGCTCCAGATCTGTTCTGTTTAGTCAACTGGGATCAAATCAGGGTTAGCTGTACACAAAGCAAGCACCTTACCCGACAGGGAAAATTAAAGTAGCAAAATTGCTGATTACTCAAGGAATTTGACATCACAAGAACAGATCAACACACCACACTCTATCCTTAGAGATATGCAAGAGTATATTTGTCTGATAAAACAAATTCGAAAGTCAAAAAAGTAAAAGGGGTTGATATGTAGGATATATCAGGCCCTGGTAGAATTTTACAAGAAGAAACAGCCAACCCCATCAAAAAATGGGGAGAAGAAATGAACAGAAACTTCGACAAGGAAGAAATTTTAATAGCCAAAGGCATATGAAAAAAATCTTCATCATCACTAATCATCAGAGATATGCAAATCAAAACAACAATGAGATATGTCACACCACAGAGATTGGCACATATCCAAAAGAACAAGAACAACAAGTGCTGGTGTGGATGCAGGGAGAAAGGGACTCTCATCCATTGTTGGTGGGAATGTTGACTGATGCAGCCTTTTGAGAAAACAATATGGACATCGCTCCAAAGACTAGACATTGAGCTCCCCATTCGACCCAGTCATACCACTACTGGGAATATATCCACAGAAGCCAAAAAAACACAGCAGAAACACCATCTGCACTTTTATTTTCAAAGCAGCACTATTCACAATAGCCAGATTTGGAAACAACCAAAGAGCCCGGGAATGATGACTGAAAAAAAAAACCTTGGTACGTCTATACAATGGAATACTATTCAGCTGTTAGTAAAAATGAAGTTATGATACACATGATATCATGATACACATAACCTCTAAATGTATGTGTTGCAATCCACAGTGTAAGAGAATGAAGAGAGAGAGAGAGAGAGAGAGGAGATAAAGAACATGCCACAGAGGCAGGCAAGGGGAGCAGGGAGGGAATTGGGGACATTGGTGATGGGAATTGGGCACTGGTGGAGGGATGGGTGCTGGAACACTGTATGAGTGAAACCCAAACGTGAACATATTTGTAATTGTATATCTCACAGTGGTATATTAAAATAAAATAAAATAAAAAAGAAAATCTAAGTATACCCTCTGTAATTTCTCTCTCTCTCTCTCTCTCTCTCTCTCTCTCTCCTCCTACACATTGTGGCTTACCTTACAGACATTTAAGGATTATCATGTAAATCCCTTTGTGAACATTCAATGCTTAGTTGTAGTCTGGTGTTAATATTTCTCACAATTAGTTGAACACTGGTATATATTTATATCCCATTAATGAATGCAGTCATTCTATATCTGTCCTTTTCCTTCTGACTAATTTCGCTCAGTGTGATATTCTCCATGTCCATCCATTTGCAGGTAAATATCATGGCTTCATCTTTTCTGACAGCTGCATAGTATTCCATGTATAGATGTACTATAGTTTCTATAGCCAGTCTTATGTTCTCAGGCTCTCTGGTTGTTTCCAGATTCTGACTATCATGAATAGAGCTGCAATGAATACATTTTAGGAATGTATTCATAGTATACATTTATATTTTCAATGGCATTGAAAAGTTCAGCCTTCACATAAACTAAGAAATGGAGTGGGAGTAGTAAGTACCAAGAAATTCACAGAAGACTCTACAGAAAAAGGGACAATAGAACTAAACTGTAGAACTTACCAGATTGAAAGAATGGTGTATGCTAGGAAAAAAAACATGAAGTTGCAGACATACATGTTCTGTATATCATGTTAGTTAGAAGAATATGAAAAATCAAACTATTGACAAATAGGGCAAAATTTGATCAGTATATGGAATTATAAATATCGGATCACCGACACCCACCCAGCAGCAGCTTTTTCCTCAATCCGGCCCAGGTATGCTGGTCCAGAGACTCTCACACATGGGGCAGAGCTGTTCCTTGCTCTCCCTGTGCACAGCCGTTCATGAGGCAGTCGGGAGGCATGGCGGGTTCTAGCCCTGGCCCACCACCCCGGCAGAGCCTCACAACAAGCCAGGCCACCCCCTCCTCACTCCACGGGCGCCGCCATTTTCCACTTTTGGACTTCCCTATCGTCAGAACTCCACCCAGCAGACCAGCCCATCACAGCCCGGCTCACGCGCCCAAGCGGCCGCGCGGTTCATCAATAAATGCTTTATTTGGAGGTGTTTAAAAGAGTTTGCCTCCCGCTCGCAAGCCTGGCAAGCTTCTCGTGTTGTATATGATATGCCAAATTCCAGTAATAGTTATATTAGGTCATTCCCATGACCTAATATAATGGTTTGAGGCTATTTATGTTCCTGTAGCAAGCCGATGCCCCTGGCTCTACTGGCATGAGACAGGACATATGGAGATATTACTGGTGCCCGCTCTAGCAAATAGATGATCAACGGGAAGATCGTGATCGTGATCGTGATTTTTAAGAAGAGAGACATAGTAGGTGTCAATATGGATTCAAGTAATTTGACTTTTTTATTAATTTGAAATGAAGGGAAATATCAGAAAATTCCTAAGCACTAAGTAAATATTCTTTTTTTTTGAAGTTTTACAGATTTATTGAGGAGGTTTTAGGAAAGGGAAGGAGGAAGGAAAGTAAGAGAGAGAGTACATATCTCAAGAGGGAGATGCAGGTAAAACACGTGCTCGGGCACCACATGTGGTAGGCCACATGGGCTCAGGCAGCTTGTGTGTCCATGCAGCATGTGCACCTAAATAAATATTCTTAAGGTGTTGTCCCTATACTATCACCAATTACAACTCTTGGGAAATAGAAATGAGAGTCACTGAGTTTATCTTTGGATCTCTGGGATGAAACAGCACAATCTTTTTAATGCACAGATAACCCCATGTTGCTCTTGCACACCATAATTGTTGGAAACATTTTCTACAAGATATGCAATTCTTTTGTTGTGATTTATTTGTTTGATTTGATTATTTATATTACACATATGTGAGAAACCATCCAGAACGTCTACTCTATCTGATTTAATTTACTTAGTATAATTACCTCCAGCTCTATCAATGTTAATGCAAAAGACGAGCTTCTATTTTCCTAAGCAGATGAGTAGTATTGCATTGAACATACATGTATATTGTGTATACATACATATATGTAGGTTTTTATGTCTGATTACATATAACTGTACACATATATTGTTTTCCTGTCTGGTTATCATCAACTCATTTTTTAAAATGTTGAGATAACATTAATTTATAACATTGTATGTCTTAGAACAGGTTCCCACTTCTTGACAGTTTTTGAAATGTGTGCTCCACATCACATTCACCAACAAAGCAGTATTCTTCCACCATAGTTCTAAATTTTTTGCTTGCTTTAGTAAGCTCAGTAACAAAGTCAGAATCCAATTTTTTTTATTTGTTCTATGATTTTGTTTCTTTTTATCTTATATGTGAATAAAGTCATGAATATTTGTCTTTATCCTTTTATCTTATTTTTCCTTGACACTCTAAGTTTACAAATATACATCTATTATTAAAGATAATATATAAAATCCTTCACTTTTAACATTTTGCTACACATTCTATTCTTCTGTATTCTATATATTTATGAAACATGCTCACCTGCTTCTACCAAGACTTTTGAATGTATGAAAATATATATGCCTCATATATTGAAGGCCAAAATGAAAAGAAGAGATCAATAATCTGATAGAGAAAAGAGAAAAAAAACTCCCAATAATATGATGAAAATATAAACCTTTAGTTAAATGACTGGCAGACAAATTGAATCTGTAATATAACTTCCCATATTTGACAATAGAAAGCACTTAGTTTTCCAGAAAACTCTTATGAGAAAGTTTTGTGAGAAAAATTTCCCAGGATTCTTTCACATGATTGGTGTCCTTCTCTTCTCTTCCGTTCTCTCTTCTCTTCTATACTAGCAAACACATTGAATTACAAACAGCATTTTAACTTTCCATAATGGAAATTCCTCTCATAGTTTCATGGATGTCAAGACATTTCATTGAGCAACTCATGTTACTAATTAAAGCCTTTAGCCACCCTTCTTTGATAGATGAAGAGATTTAACATAATAACGTATCTTAGGAAAGATGAAGTTCTAGAAATTGTATTCATAATAGCATAGCATTTCTTTTATGTCTTTTGATTATTACTTGTCATAAACATCATTTTTGCAATTTCTAAGTAGCATTCTGGTCAAATATCGAGATTTTTTGGAGATTTCCTGAAATGTTCCCTTCCAGAAGTTGTCTATGAAGAAACTGATGAAAACTTAGGTGGTAGGCAGTCTTTTGGAAGTTGACATTTTGTAATGAAACATAAAAAATGACTGTATACTCAACCCAATAACAGACCACTATGTCTTTCCAAAGTTGTTTTGCCAAGAACTCGTCATTTCTATATTCTTTCATGTGCTCATTAAGCTTAATTCACACAAACCTCCTCCTGGGAACCTACTCTAAGACTCTGTCATCAGCAGAATTTCTAAAATGTTTCTATAATATCCTGCTCAAATCCCTGTGGGCATAATGTGATACCTTGGTTACATTGTTCTGTTGCACAGTTAATAAACATCAGAAAATGATTCACGTGGCCCTCTTCTAATAATACTATTCCTTAAAAGCATAGAATTTCTTCCAACTAGTGACAGAAGTCAAGAATATAAAGTATGCAAAAGATTCAACTTGCTATAGTTAGTTTGAAGATGGTCATATGAGGAGAAATGAGGGACCTTACAACTCTAAAGTATTGACAGCCAGCCAAGAAGTGGGTTCTCAATACTACAACCACAAGGAACTGATTTTTGTCAATAACACACTTGAATTTGGCAGAGGTTTTGGAACAACAGATGGAAATGCAATCAACTAATGTCTCAACTATCATTTCAGCCTGGTGAGATACTAAGCAAAAAAATCCAATCAT
The DNA here is from genome assembly GCA_021461705.1 of Cryptotis parvus. Classification (NCBI taxonomy): domain Eukaryota; kingdom Metazoa; phylum Chordata; class Mammalia; order Eulipotyphla; family Soricidae; genus Cryptotis; species Cryptotis parvus. Next base: position 17,334 of record JAJIBD010009669.1, read on the forward strand.
GAAATCCTGGATTTACAACATACAGAAATGTCAAATAGTGAGTGTTATTTGAAGTCCCTAATGTTGTTCTAATTTATTACACAGCAATATGCAGGAGGGACATTGAGGCCTGTGTTCCCTTTCATTGGCTTTGCCCCTTGTCTTTTTAGACTCTCAATTCAACTTAAAGTCCACTTTATTTTTAAATTTAGAGGTGTTACATTGGATTCAGAGCTGGAAGGATTGGAGGAAACTGGAATTTAAGAAAGCCAAATATTTACTCTTCATGGAACATTTAAACATACAGTTTTAAGAATTAAACGAGTTTTCTCTTCTTTGAAAAGTTTCTCTGTGGAGATCAGTGCTGGAACACTGTATGGCTGAAACCGAGTCATGAAGAGCTTTGTGACTGTATTTGTCATAGTGGTATAATAAAATTTTTAAATAAAAAGATTTCTCTGTGTGTTTTTTTAAACTATAGTTGCTGTATATTTAAGTAATTATTGTATTTAAAAAATACTCTTATTAGGGTCAGAGAGATGATAAAACATGCTTTGCATGTGGCTGACCCCGATTAAATTCCTGGTACTACATGGTCCTATGATTTCTGACAAATGTGACCCAAGATGCCCTAGCGCTAAGGTGGTTCTGATACTGCTGAGTCCAGTAAATACCTCAGACCTCTATGTTAAGCCTCTGGTTAGGTTGACTGGAAATCTCTAATGGGGTCCCCAGGCCTCTAGAACTCCTTAAAATATCTATAATTTGAAAAATCTATATATTCAATAAAAACAATTACATACTTTATTGTTGGATGACAGATCTAGCTAATCTGGGAGCTTTATTGTTTTGCCCACTCACGGCTTAATCTATTTAAGCCAAGGTTCATTCTAATGAGACCTCTCTTTTATGCTAGAGGGTGTGGCAGTTACAGAAGTCACCTTGATTGAATAACTTCTGACTTATACATCTACGAAGACTTCTATGTTTTCTAGATTGGGCACAGCTCCTCTTTATACCCACTGCACCCAGCGTGGGACAGTTAGAATTTACCAGGAGACTACCACCCTGGCTATGCTGAGACTATAGGAAGACTATAGGAAGGATCATGCTAGTTTGCTCTAAGCAGGCAAGTGTGACCCTTTCATACACTGTTGGTGGGAATGCCGACTGGTCCAGTCCTTTTGGAAAACAATATTTGCATTCCTCAGAAAACTAGATATTGAGCTCCCATTTGATCCAGCAATAGCACTCCTGGGAATATACCCGAGAGACCGAAAAACACATAGCAGAAACACTATCTGCACTTCTTTATTCATCTCTGCGCTATTCACTATAGCTAGAATCTGGAAACAACCTAAATGTCCGAGAACAGAGGACTGGCTAAAGAAACTGTGGTTCATCTACACTATGGAATACTATGCAGCTGTCAGAAAAGACGAAATTATGAATTTTACCTGCAAATGGATGGATATGGAGACTATCATGCTGAGTGAAATTAGTCAGAAGGAAAAGGACAGATATAGAATGACTGCATTCATTAATACGACATAAATAGATACCAGTGTTTTACTATGGGGGGGGAAATGGTAATGGCAAATTAAAACTCACCATTGAATATACACAGAGACCTAAGTGATAAACTCTAAATATCTGCAGGGCTAACCACAATGTGTAAAAGAAGAGGGAGAGAGATGCAGAGACAGAGAGAGAAAAAGAGAGGAAACGGGGCTACCTGCTATTGATGCAGCCTGGGGATGGGGGGAGGGGTGGGGTACATTGGTGGTGGTGATGGGGCACTGGTGGAGGGATGGGTACTGGAATACTGAATTACCAAGAACCAGTTATGAACACCTTTGTAATTGCATGTCTCATGGTGGTATATTAAAAAAATTAAAAGGAAAAAAATAAAAACAAAAATAAAATGCCTGGCAGAGTGAGACTAACCCTACTAGATTGTGTTGTTCTGGCCAAAATATTCAGTTATGTACAGGAGACTCTAGAGGCCTCCACACTCACTAATTCCCTTGCTTGATTACTTGAATTGGCTCAGCTACTTAATTCTTGGTATAGACTCAAATAATTTTACATACGCTTTCACTACCTTTTCACGATTGACTTAAGAATATTTTGTACACAACTCACTTCCTTCCCAGAACTCACTCACCCACTTCCCAAATGAACTAATCTGTGGAAAACAGGAACTTTCCATCTAGAAACTCCTCTCTCTCTCTCTCTCTTCTCTCTCTCTCTCTCTCCCTCCCCACTGTGACAGTCTAACCAGTTAATAAACTTACTCTGCTTTCGCCTAAACTGTCTCGCTCTCCCTGTAAACATTCAACCCCACCCTTCAAGCCCAGCGGGATGGGTTAGAGCAGCGTCACTCAGTTCACAGCCGACCACAAGAATTCTTTCAAGAGGAAACATAAGATCAGATAGGACTATCTTCATCATCAACATTTGTTAGAAATTTTAAGAAGCAGATCTTAAGTTTTTTTGCCTTTGAGATTGCTTCACTAGTATGTATGGCAGGCTGGAGTCACCATGAAAATAGAAGTTTATGGGGAATAAAATGATGCAGAAAAAGGAAAAGGTATAAATGGAAGAAGTTCTAGATATCTTTTGAGGACTAAGATTTGTTTATAAAATTGTAGACTCTGGTTATTTTGTCAATGTAGGTCAAGATTTAAAAAATATTTATTTTAATGTAGAAAAAGTCACAACTGTTGATACCATTCTAGAATTAAAATTGATTAGACAACAAAGCTTCAATCTTAAAACGTTATACTTAAAAAAAGCATAAAAAATAAATTTATGTGAAAATTCCTATGTCTAATCTCATGGACGTTAAGCCCTTATCGAAGCCTTTCTCTCTGCCCCTTGAGGTTTTGCAGGTGTAGCTGTGGTGCCTGGCTGTATAGACAGGTGGCAGCCAGGGAGGCAGACTTTGTCTATACCCAGGGCTCTGCCCTGTGGACCCTAGATGGTTGAAGGTCTGACATAGAAAAAGACTGGGCGCCCTGGGATGAACCCAGAGATACTCTATAGCCTGGCAAGTTACCTGTGGTGTATCCGATATGCCAAAAACAGTAACAAGGGGCTGGAGTGATAGACCAACGGGTAGTGTGTTTGCCTTTGCACGTGGTCAACCTGTGTTTGATCCCTGGCATCCCATATGGTCCCCTGAGCACCGCCAGGAGTAATTTCTGAGCAAAGAGCCAGGAGTAACCCCTGAGCATTGCTGGGTGTGACCCAAAAAAGCAAAAAAATAAAACCCAGTAACAATAATGGACCTCATTCCCAATGAATGGAGACGTTACTGGCACCCGCTTGAGCAAATCAATGAACAATGAGAAGACAAGTGATACAAATTATTAGGAGGATTATTGTAGGTACATTAAAAAATATTACTAAGTGCTTTAAAATAGTATCAACTATATATATGTATATATACATATATATAAATATATACATATATACATACATATATATACATACATATATATATACCTGTGGCTAAGTTTATATTCATAACAATAATGCCTGACTTAAAGGTTTTTGTTATTTTCCTATGGCATCTTCCTGTAATGCAATTCTGCAATATTTCTGAGTTTAAAAAACAAACAGTAAAACCTTAAACATGGCCTCTTCTAGCTTGGTGGAATTGTTAACAATGAGACACAAAAGTCAATTAAAAAAATACACCCCAACACTCATTAACAAAATCTGTCATTAACACTATCGTTACAGTTAAGGTGTCTTATATAAAGTAACACATGAGTGGTTTGGGTCTCAGAGCAGTGGAATGTGGCCTTACTACAAAACACCTGCTCTCAAATTCAGACTGTGTCTCTGCCCACCAGGTATGTGTCTGAGCATATGAAATACAGAGAAAGTGACTCCAATAAAGCAAATTAGGATATCTTCCAAAAACACTGAGTCATAGGACAACAAATCTTTAAAAACATGATCTGGGCTAATTTTTTTTAAATTTTTTTATTTATTACTTATTTTATTTATTCATTTATTTATTTGTCTATTTATTTATTTCACTTGATCACTTGACATCCCATTATTCATCAATTTGCTTAAGTGGGCACCAGGTAACGTTTCCATTTGACCCTATCACGTGCCAGTGTAGCGCAATGGCATCTGCTTGCTTCAGGAATACAAAGAGCCTCAAACCATTCATTCAGTGTCTTAAAGAAGAAGTCTGACCATTTTGTAGGTGGGCAGCCACGTGATCTTTTGACGTCCCGTGGGATCCAGTCGGTAACGGCTCTAGTGCAGTGGTCATCTCCAAATCGCATTACATGTCCAGCTCATCTGATTTTCGATGCCTTGGCAAATGAGACAGCAATCTGACTGGAACATCGATGGAGGTCGGAGCTCCGGATTCCTTCTTTCACTTGAGTGAGGCATTAAATTCCAAGCATAGCTCTTTCGATTCCTCTTTGGGAGACCCGGATAGTGTTCTCATCCTGCTTTCGTAGGGCCCAGGTCTCTGAGGTGTATATTAATGCACAGAGAATGGTGGAGTCAAAGATATGTGCCCAGAGTCAGAGGTTCTTTGTCCTTTTATCTATTACTTCAATGCTCTTGAAGGCGTTCTATGCCACTCTCTTCCTCCTGCACAGCTCAGGTTTTAGGTCATTCATCATGTTGACTTCTCAACCTAGGTACACGTAACTGCTGCATTCAGAGACATTTGTTTCATTGAGAGTGAATGGGGCCTCTGGAACTAGTTCATTTTTCATGAACATTGTTTTGTTGAGATTCAGCTGTAGAGCTATCTTTCCACATTCTCGGGTCGAAGTCAGCCAGCATTTGTGCCGCTTGGCTAATGTTTGGTGTTATTAGAACGATGTCATCAGAGAAGCGGAAGTGGTCTAGTTGCCTGCCATCTATCTTCACTCCCATTCCTTCCCATTCTAATTGTCGCATGATGTTCTTGGGGGTGGCGCTGAAGAGTTTTGGTGAAATGGTATCACCCTGATGAACCCCTCTTTTGACATCAATGATCACTTCCTTGTAGAATGGTGAGATCCTGGTGGTGAATCCGTAATACAGCTCATGAAGGATCTTGATGTATTGGGTTTGAATGCCCTTTTTTGGCTAGGGCTTCGATGACTGCTTTAGTCTCCACAGAATCAAAGACTTTCTTTAAACCAATGAACGTGAGACAGAGCGGCATCTTGAACTCCCTGCAAACTTCAATAAGCTTGGTTGCTGTGTGGATGTGGTAGATTTTGCTGAATCCTTTTTAGGAAGCCAGCTTGCTCTCATGGTTGTGATTGGATATCATTCCCTTTCTTTTTTTTTTTAAACATTAGCCGCTTTATTTATTTATTTATTTATTATTTATTTGTCTGTCTATCCATCCATCCATCCATCCATCCACCCATCCATCCATCCATCCATCTATTGATCCATCCATCCATCCATCCATCCATCCATCCATCCATCCATCCATCCATCCATCCATCCATCCATCCATCCATCCATCCATCCATCCATCTATCTGCCTATCTACCTAGTTACCTATTTAGTTATTTATTTGGTTATTTATTTATTCATGCATTTATTTATTTGTTTCTTTGTTTGTTTCTTTGTTACTTGTTTGTACTTTTTTGGTTTACACCAGCGATGCTCAGGAGTTACTCCTGGCTCTTTGCTCAGGAATTACTCCTAGCCGTGCTCGAAACCATATATGGGATGCTGGGATCGAACCAGGGTAGGCCGCATGCAAGGCAAATGCCCTACCTGCTGTGCTATCACTCAGGCCCCTATTCCCTTTCTTTACACTTTAAAATGACTTTTCTGGTCCAGTGAAATGGAATCAGTACATTCACCATTTGAGCCCTCAGAGTGGCACATGCCCTGCTAACCTATAGGGGACCTTAGTCTTAGATTTACTAAAAATCACAATATTGCCTTGATATCACAACTATTCATAATTGGTGCTCCAGAATCTAGTACAGCATTCAGGAGGTCTCCACCAATGTTTGTTAAATTTAATTAGTCAGAAGAAGTCTTTGTTAAGTGATAGAAAATCCAACTCATTCTAACCTGAACAAAACAAGAATTTATGGGCACCAGAAGGGAGATATTCAAAGTTATTTTAGTCTTCACTTGATTTAGGATCCAAGAACCCCCCCTCCTCCTTCCCCAGTGTCATCAGAACACTCTGCTTTTCTCATTATCTTTCTTCTCTGGGTTCTCCTATGATCTGAGTTAGTTTGGTGTAGGTGAAATAATACTGTGCAAAAAAATTTATATTCTCATATCAACTAAGATTGATCTGTGTATTGTGATTATTTCCTATCAAATAAAAAGAGAAAAATTGCAAAACAGAAATTTCTCCCTTGTAGCAAAGGCTATCCCTATCTTTAAAAAATGCCTTATCATTGAGGTTAATCAAGAAAACATATACAAGCTCTTGAAAATCCACATTTACAATACAAATATGAGGCATGTTTTTGGTTGTGCTTGTTTGGGGGGTCCCCAAGCAGGGCCTAGCATAACTGTGTGCACTCTTTGTAGCCTCTGTACTGTATCCCAAACTTCAGCCCAGGGAACTGGGGGCAGTTCAAGCTCAAAGCCCCATTAGAAACAGGAAATTCAAATAAGAAAACTACAGCAGAATAGTTACTAAAGCAGAAATAGTTATGAAAGCAGTAAAACCATGTTATTGGTTTTGCTTTGTTTTATCACAAAGGAAGGATTATTTGTATAGATAAATTCAGAAGGATTCTTTTTACCGCTGTAGGTTAGCACCTGTCCTGCAAATTTGTCCACAGTGGACCAAGGAGGTGGACCAGTGTTTTCAATCTTTCTTCTCCCCTGGGCAGGTCCTAGTTCACAGGCTAGTGCTGAAGAACACTTTTTTAATGTGGCATATTGCAAATGTTCTGGACTTATGTCATCCAAACTAGAGTCTCAGCTACCCCACCTATTATCATGATAAATTTAACTAATATACTTACTATTCTCCTTTAAGTCAGACATTGAGACTTCTAGTAACCTTAAAACAACAAAAGTTGGGTACTATTTTCACCCCTACTACAAATGAAGCAACATGTAAATTGTCCAGCTAGAGGCTATCAATACCGTTGAGAGCCAGAGACTCTAACATAAGCAGTTTGGTCCCAGAGGTCCTGCTTTATTATTGCTTAACTGGTCGTACTAAACTGTGGTGAATAATTTGGTTTCCTCATGGCTGTGGAGAGGCTTAATGAAGATAATCCACAAAAAACCCTGTTAGAATCACTGGCTTATACCCATCAACAGTATGGGGAATTGGAAATTAGCCCATTGTGAAGTTCATGCTTGCTGCATGTCCTGGGTGTTTTTAAAGCTCACCAACAGTTCACTGACTGGCAAATAATTTGCACACCTGCATTTCTGCTTTAGTTTTTCCTGTTTGAGTTTCCTGTTCCTAATGGGGCTTTGAGCCTGAACTGACCCCCAGTTCCCTGGGCTGGAATTCTATTTTTATTCCAAGAACCATGTGTGCATTGTCACAGTTCTTCTGTTCCAGGTCCTGCTATATTTGACTTTCACTTGTTGGTTTGCCCCTGCGTGTCCTTTATATTATTTCAGGTATAATTATATAAGAGAGTTTTCAGTGATCTAAAGTACCAAATTTAATCACAGATTTTATGTGTTTTTTTTTTTCAAAAATGGTGGCCCACAACTATTATATGACGTTTTTAATTTTTAAGATATAAGACAATTTGGGGACTGTGATAAAAAACAAAAAGTGCCAACTATGAGGTAAAATACTATCACATAGTAAATTAGAAAATGAATGGGCTCAGAGTGATAGTAGAGCGAGTAGAGTGTTTGCCTTGCACATGGCTGACTAAAGCTTTATCCCCAGCATATCATAACGTCTCCTGAGTCCACCAGGAGTGATCCCTGAGAATTCAGCCAGGAGTAAGCCCTGAGCACCACTGAGTATGACCTAAAATCTAAACAAAGCAAGAAACAAACAAAAAAGGAATAAACTCAAGGGTACTAGACCTGGTTTTGAATCTTAACTTTAGGTAATATGTTTTTGGGAAAATCAGCAATCTGAAGTTCCCTTACAGATAAAAACAAGAAAATTTTTTTTTTTTGCTTTTTTTTCTTGTTTTGGGAGGTATTGGGGACGCTGCCGAGGTACCTGACAGTGCTGGGAAGCGAGTTCCCTTTTACCTCAGAAGCCGGGGGGAATGAATGAAGACTCAGGAATCTGATGCAGTTTTAAAAGGCTTTACTTATGACAGGTTCAGGCATATAAGTCAGCAATAGAAAAAACCCTGTGCTTAGGATTCCCAGCTAAAACCCCAGCCACGTGTAGGCCAAGATGGAGGCAACCATGTGTTAAGGCCCTGTAGAGAGGAGACAAAGACAACACTCCCAAGAAGAGTGCGAGCCCCAAAAGAGAGCCCCAAAAGAGAGCCCCAAAAGAGAGCCCAAAAGAGAGAGCAAGAGCGAGGAAGCAGGCTGGTTCTATACCCCTGCAACTCAGACCTCCCACTATTATGGGAAGCAGGAAGGGTCAAATGCCCTTAGGTAATTTCTCCCAGCACCACACCTAGGCCCTTTTATATGCTAATGTTTTGAGCCAAGATCTGCCTGGAAATGCCTTATAGGCTAGAGAAGGGGGTTTCTGAGATGGCATGTCTCTGTACCAAAGACTAATACTAATGCCAGTTAATTATTTTTCCAAGCCTTCACAAGAGTCTCTTCTACTTCATGGTAGTTTTGTATTTTAGTTGCCTTTGAGTTATCAGGAGCCTTGCTTGCTTGCTTGGAAACAAACAGCATTTCTCTCTGGTCTAATTACTTAGAGATCCAACGTGGCCAGGCAAATATGCTGGTAAAATCTAGCTAGTCCCACGATGATTGTGGTAGCATGAGAGAATATTTATACCATCCAGTACAGAATGCATGGTCAGATAAACTGCCACATTTAAACTACCCCCTATCTACAAAGTGATCTGCAGGAGGCAATCCAGGGCAGATGCAGAGGCTTTTAGGCTTTTAGGTGTCCTGCAACAGGGAGGGGTGACACCCAGCAATGCTAAGGTGTTACTCCTGGCTCTGCACTCAGGAATTACTTCTGGTGGTGCTTGGGGACCATATGGGATGCCAGGGATCAAACCTGGGTCGGCTGCATGCAAGGCAAATGCTCTACCTGCTGTACCATCACTCCAGCCCCGGGATAAGAATTTTGATTTTAACCAGCTAACACACAGGTTGCTGTGGGTGTCTGCTGGGCTTGGAGAGGGAATTGAGGCCCCTCCTCTCATCTTTCTTTTTTAAAATTAATTTAATTAATTTTATTATAACACCGTGCATATATAATTAAAAATGATTGGGTTTCAGTCATACAGTGTTCCAGCAGCCATCCCTCCAACAGTACACATTTCCTGCCACCAGTGTCCCCAGATTCCCTCCCCTTCCCCCAGCCTGGCTCTATAGCAGGCAACTTTTCCTCCTCTCTCTCTCTCTCTCTCTCTCTCTCTCTCTCTCTCTCTCTCCTTTTCCTAAACATTGCAACTTGCCCTACAGACATTTAGGGATTATCATGTAAATCCCTTTGTGTACAGTCAATGCGCAGTTCTATTCTGGCATTGCCATTTCCAAAAATTAATAGAACACTGGTATATATTTATATCTTTCTAGTGAATGCAGTAATTCTGTATTTGTCATTTTCTTTCTGACTAATTCTACTCAGCGTGATAATCTCCATGTCCATCCACTTGCTGGTAAATTTCATGACTTCATTTTTTCTAACAGCTGCATAGTATGCCATTGTGTGGATGCACCATAGTTTCTTTAGCCAGTCTTCTGTTCTCGGGCATTCAGGTTTTTCCAGATTCTGAATATAGTGAATAATGCTCTGATGAATATATAAGTGCAGATAGTGTTTCTTCTGTGTGTTTTTGGTCTCCAGGGTATATTCTCAGGAGTGGTATTGTTGGTCAAATGGGAGCTCAATATCAGGTTTTTGGAGGAATGTCTATATTGTTTTCCAAAAGTGCTGAACCAGTCAGGATTCCCACCAACAGAGAATGAGAGTCCCATTCTCCCTGCATCCATGCCAGCACTGGTTGTTCTTGCTGTTTTGGATATGCCACTCTTTGTGGTGTGAGATATTTCTGTGGTGTGAGATATTACATTGTTGTTTTGATTTGCATCTCCTTAAAATTAACGATAAAGAGAACTTTTTCATATGCCTTTTTGCCATTAGAATTTCTTCTCTTTGGAAGTTTCTATTCATTTCTTCTTCCCATATTTTGATGGGATTGGCTGTTTTCCTCTTATAAAGTTCTCCAGTGCCTGGGCTAGAGCAATAGTCCAGTGGGTAGGGTATTGCCTTGCATGTGGCCAACCCAGGTTCAATCCCGGCATCCCATATGGTCCTTTTGAACACCACCAGGAGTAATTCCTGAGTGAAGAGCCAGGAATAACCTCTGAGCATAGCCAGGTGTGACCCCCCCAAAAAAAAAGAAAAAAAAGTTCTCCAGTGCCTGAAATATCATGGATATTAACCACCCTTGTCAGATGGGCATTAGGTGAATATTCTTTCCCACTCTGTGGGTTATTTTTGTATCTTGGTCACCATTTCTTTTGAGGTCGGAAGATTTTCAGTTTCATAAAATCCCATTTGTTTATCTTTGCTTCCATTTGCTTTGTCAGTGGTGTTTCTTCTTTGAAGATGCCTTTAGCTTCGATCTCATAGTGTTTTTCTGACATCTTCGATGTACCTTATTGATTCAAGTCTGATGTTGAGATCTTTAATCCATTTTGATATGACTTTTGTGCATGGACTTAGAAGGGCTAAGTTCATTTCTTTACATTCAACTGCCCAGTTTTCCCAGCACCACTTGTTGAAGAGGCTTTCCCCAACTTCAAACTCTGCTGCAAAGCAGTCGTAATTAAACGACATGGTATTGGAACAGAGACAGACCTGTAGACCTGTGGAATAGAATTGAATATCCTGACAAATACTCTCAAATACATGATCACTTAATCTTCAATAAAGGACAAATATATTAAGTGGGGCAAAAGAAATCCTCTCATCTTTTCATCCTCTCATCCACCCCCACCTCCAAGGACCCAGCGGGTGTGAATACAAGCTGTACAGATGCCATTTACAACCGACCATGAACCAGGACTCACTAGTAACTCTGGGGAGAATGGTCAGAGGCATATAACTGCTATAGCTCCATTTTATTCAGAGAGCTGCCTATGAAGCAGAGAGGGGGAAACTGTCTCTATCCCTGGCCAGTTTCATTGCCGCTTCTAGGGCCAGCAGATATTTGGTCATGACTATGACCTACATTGATGCCATTCACAAATGACCATGAACCAGAAGTGAACAGTAACTCCAGGGAGGATGACCAGAGGCATAGCTGCGACAGCTCTTTCCTGCAGCACCAGCCGCTTGCCATGTTAATATAACAATCCAGAGTCAAAGAGTCAGGTCGTTACCAGGAACTTTTCCATATATATGTTGCAATGATCAATGTGGTTGCAGCTGGCTAGGGAGCTGGCGTGGGGATAGGGAGCAGATGGGTGGTTGTTGGAGGACAGGTTTAGCTATTCTGGGAGTTTTGTTGTTTTGCCCACTCCCAGCTTAATCTACTTAAGTCAAGGTTCATTCTAATGAGACTTCTCTTCTATGTAAACACTGCTAGAGGGTGTGGCAGTTACAGAAGTCACCTTGATTGAATAACTTCTGACTTATACATCTACGAAGACTTCTATGTTTTCTAGATTGGGCACAGCTCCTCTTTATACCCACTGCACCCAGCGTGGGACAGTTAGAATTTACCAGGAGACTACCACCCTGGCTACGCTGAGACTATAGGAAGACTATAGGAAGGATCATACTAGTTTTCTCTAAGCAGGCGAGTGTGACCCTTTCAGTACACGAGGACAAGATACTCAGAATCACCCTGGTGCAGATAATAATAAGAAGGACCTTGTAGGTACCATCTAGATTACATGAAGCTCATGAAGTCAGATGTATTACTTTATATCAGCCCTCTCTCTCTCCAGTGTTTTACATAAGAGATAATCTCCTTACTCCTTGGCATAACCTTTGTTTATACCTGCAATAAGGTGTGGCACTACACTCTGTTTAGAGTTCTTTGTTGACATGTCCCTACCGGTTGGATTACTTTGGTGTATATAAGGGGCTGACTTGAGGCCCCTTCACCTTTTGCCTTTTGGTTCCTCAGCCTTCAGCTTTTGGCTCCTGCGGCTTTTGGCTTCTGGCTTTTGGCTTTTGACCTTTTGCTCTTTGGCCTTTTGCTCCTTCTTCTGGGTAGGAAGATCTCAGGTGAGATCCTCTCTCTCTTTGGTGGGAGACTTAGACTCTTTTGTATGGTCTAAGTTTGGACCAGAGCTAAAGTTTGTTTATTATATTGGAGTGCTGTGGAAGAGCTTTTGTGCTATTAAAAGCCATTTTGGAACTGCACCGGACTCGTGAGTTTTCATCTGTTCTCCCGGCGTCCTCGGAGGTAGAAGACAACCTCTGTCCTGACACTGTCGGGGACCCCGCGGCATTCCCCGACAGGTGGTGGTGTTCTTTGGTAGCAGTAGTGGCACACTGTTGGTGGTACTGATGCTGAACAATGAATGTTTGTGACAATTGTACTATGAAGAAATTTGTAAATTAACGTGTTTTAATAAAAATATTTTTTACTTTGAAATTCGTTGTTAGAACTGAAGATCATATTTTATTCAGGGTTATCTAGAATCATGTTTAAGTTAAATTAGATGCTAAATAGGTTTTCTTTCTCTCACCTAAAATTAAAGTGTAGATGTTAGTGAGAAAGAAAGAGAACAACTCAAGATAATCTTTGTGCCAGACAATGCATAAACTCGTACTCTCATAGTGCTCTAAACAAGGACTCTTGGACTTGCTCAACTCATCAAAGTTGCTTACATCATTGCTTAGCACTTGCAACTAAAATAAGCAGCATGATACTAGATAAAAAAGTTACACTCCACTCACTTTTGTTTATTTATCTATACAAAATGTTCTAAAAGTTTATTCTTATATATGCTATCACTTGTATTGTTTTGACTGAATGCATGAGTGTTTGTGCTTGGAAATCCTAAGAGAAAATGTTGGGAAAAAAGGTCTGTAGCAAGAAAAACATAATGTAAGTGCATGTAGATATTATGAGTATAGTGCAAAGTAGGGATTTCCTGTAATGTCTGAGAAAGAGTCAGCATCCTGCTTCATGGCGTGGAGGATGCAGTATCTACATCATACAAAACCAATGATACTTATAAAATTGAACATGAATTTTTTGAGCTTTACATGTTGTCAATATGATAGTGGCTACATACTCTATGATAGGCATTTTGGGGGGCCTAGCTTTAAAGTAAATAGAGAAGCATATTAATTTAGTGAATCTGACTATTAATCTATATACTTCATTCATTGTACAAGGTACTTTTCAATTATACAGATATAGATAATCGTGTTTTATTGAGGCAGCTCTTACATGAAAAGTTATCAGTGGCATTTAATCTGAATAAAAATAGTTTCTTATATTCCTAAAGTCATAACCTTTAATTAGGGTTATGAGTTATTTGTTCAAGCATCTGTATCTAAAAATTAATTGGTCCCTTCTAAATAGCATAGAGTGAAGATCTGTAGACTCTACACCAGTCTTTGTCAATACAAGTTTCTATACTCTCTGGAAGACAATGGTTAGAAATGATTGTTAAGAATTGGACGAGGGTAATGAAAGTGGTAACTTCCTTTAGGACAATAAATAATAAAGCAAGAACATTAATATTCTTTAGGGAGTAAAATTCTAGCTATAGGGATAGAATTCTAAACTCCATTTCACAAATTCAGATCAATAGTAGGAAAAAGGCCAATTTTAGGACATATTTAATATTAAGAGTAGATATTATGAGCTTCAGACACACATTCCAGCACAGTATGACAAAAAGTCAAGAGCACAATAGGCTTGTAGGCCTCTGGATTTTAGAAAAAAATTGTGGAATTTTGAGTTGTTTTAGGAAAACACACAGTTTAATCACCAGGGCTGACCTTTATTGATATAAGAGGATAAAAAGAATGAAGTAAACCCTATTACCTAGGCAGACATTTATCACTTAGTAGGAAAACAAAGTGTAAGACATTGTGATGGTATTAGTTCTTGTAGAACAACAAAGATTGTTCACCCTAATAAATATCGCCTACCCCAAGTGGGGAAACCACTTATAAATGAATTTTGATACAGAAATAAAGGGGCTTCTTGAGAGAGAGAGTGAGAGAGAGGGGGAAGTGCCTTGCATAGAGACAGCTGGGGAGTGGGGGCAGGAAGTAAACTAGGGACAATGATGGTGGGAAATGTACACTGATGAAAGAGCTGGTGACGGAACATTGCATCGCTGACACCCCATCAAGAATAATTTTGTAACTCTATGTCATGGTGATTCAATAAAAATAACAAATAAATAAAGGGGTTCCTTTTAAATCAATGCTTTCTGCTTGCAAGTAGATAAAGAGTAACTCAGGAGACTGGGGTCAGAGATGTGGCGCAAGTGCAGCGCAGACCAGCGCCTGTGAGGTAGCGGGCCTGCTCACAGCCTGAGCACATCAGAAAATTAAACAGAAGAAAATGACCGCTGGACTAGAGCCATTACTGACTGAATCCCACAGGATGGCAAAAGATATCCATCCTGTGGGATTCACACAGGATCCCACCTACCAGCTGGTCAGACTTCTTCTTCAAGACCCTGAACAAACAGTTGAAGTGCATCTTTTAGCATCTAAATGGTATTCAGAAAATATTTGTCTTCTTCTTCAAGACCCTGAACAAACGGTTTGAGGCTCTTTGTATTCCTTGTGCAAGCAGATACCATTGGGCTACACTGGCATGTGACAGGGACAAATGGAAACATTCCTGGAGCCGCTGGAGCAAATCGACGAATAACGGAATGTCAAGTGATCAAATGAACTGAAGGAATAGATTTGGCCAACTTTTAAGGGTAACAACAGCATTCTTTGTTATATTTCTTTTCAGATAGTCATAGTAGAATCATTTAAGAATCAAATATGTGAGAAATATATTTTAGAATAAAGTTCTGTCTCACTGAAAAGAAAAACTGATAAAATTTTTATATTACATATCACCTTTAAAATATAATACTGTATAAAATTTCTAGAATTCCATGCTAATTTTATATTTGTTGTTATCCTTTGCAAATATTGTATCACTCTATTTAATTTTACTATTTCCAACACAACCAAAATGCTACTTATTGCACAGTTATTTTTACCTTTGTCTTATTACATTGTGTTTCTCTGACCTTTAATCACTAGTTTATGCATTTTTATTTTGCACCATTTTCAAATAAGTAAAACACCAAAAAAATTCAAAGAATTTCAGTGTAACTACTTAAGACAAATTTAGAGATATTCTAGTATCCATCTATTATTAAAGATAATAATAGAT
The DNA here is from genome assembly GCA_021461705.1 of Cryptotis parvus. Taxonomy (NCBI): domain Eukaryota; kingdom Metazoa; phylum Chordata; class Mammalia; order Eulipotyphla; family Soricidae; genus Cryptotis; species Cryptotis parvus. The sequence continues at coordinate 32,798 of JAJIBD010009669.1, forward strand.
GTTTGCAACCCACTAAATGTCTCTAAATTTAATCTACAAAAGGTTATTTGAAAGTGTTCATACCAGGTACAGAATGCCTGCATTTATTAATGGGATATAAATATATACCAGTGTCTTACTAAGTGTGGGAAATGGTAATGTCAGACTAGAACTCACCATTGAATATACACAAAGACAAAATGTCTTTTGGGAAAGCCACAATGTGTAAAAAGAATAGAGAGTTACAGAGACAGAGACAGAGACAGAAAGACACAGAGAGAGAGAAAGAGAGGAAAGGAAAAGGTACCTGCTATAGAGGCAGGCTGGGGGTGGGTGGGAGGGAATGTGGGGACATTGGTTGTGGGAATGGGGCACTGGTGGAGGGAAGGGTGCTGGACCACTGTATTACCGAGAACGAATTACGAATACCTTTGTAATTGTATATCTTACGGTGGTAAAATAAAAAGTTAAAAAATAAAGGTATCCATACATTTTTTATAAAAAACATGAATTAAAAGTTAAGCATATTAAAATCACAAATGTCTTCTATTTCCTGAATTTTTATTACTTTTTTTCCTTTTATTTTCCATTGTAGGATGTTTGTATATGATGCAGACATTCCAGGCCACCTTCATTCAGGGATAGTATAGGTTAGGGAGATGGAGATTGACTGGGAAAACTTGGTAAAGAAAAAGGAAGGAAGACAAATATTTACTAAGTACCATTTAGACGCTAAAAGATGCACTTCATTATTCTCCTCTTCACAAAAACTTTTTTGTCCTCATACAATATTACATACTTGTGAGAGACAAGAATACATTTTAAGATCTAGCCACACACAATCATGCAATTAATTTTAGACAAGTGTTCAGACTTTTATTGTATTACTGAAAATCAGTTTTCTAAAATCCAATCTAAGTTTGGTCTTAATCAAACTTTTACTATATATGTCATTCATGATCATTGGAGAAGAGCACCTCTATAGTTTCACCACTATCTCCAGCATTGGGAAGGGCTACTTTTGAATGTAGTCTGATTGCATGAAATGTGAAATTATTATGTACATGGTACATATTCTCAAGTGGCTCTCATAAATTCTGTTCCTCTATTTCCTATGGTTATTAGTATATAGAAAAGTGTCTTAGAAATTATAGACATTTATAATTAGACTCTATTATTTATAATGGACTCTAGACTATATTTAGACCATTTCAAGAAAATGATTTGTTCATCCTTGTGCATTGGATTATTAACAGTTGGGTGTTAGCAAACATCTTTTACTGCGACTGTGAAAGCACGGCCGGTAGTGTTGATACAGAAAGAAATTTAGAAATATGGTGAAAGGTCCACTATGTTTCCAAAAACAATTGTATCACTTCCTAGAAACATAAGAACATGTCATTTTTAGCCACAGTTTTTCTTTTTTAAATATGGGGGAGTACATAAATATAATGTGATGAAATGAGAAATTACAGTCAATGACATTTTTCTGGCACAACTTAAAGTCAAGATCAGATGAATAATATCTGCATGAGAAACAAGCGCAGGTTAGTCATTACTAATAGCCTTTAGGAACCTCCAAAGTGGCCACATGGTAGCAACAGTTGGTTCTTGACATCAAAGAAAATAGGAAGAGTAATTAATGCTGAGACTTTATTAGCAGCTAAAAGAGGTACAATTGCTAATTATGCTTTTGAAATATTGACTGTTATGATATTATACAAGTTTCCCATGTTCATCATTGTCAATCAACGTGTGTCTATAATCTATTAAACTTGACACTAAATACTTTCTCTTTAAGCCCATGTTCTCCCTTGAACACATGTCTCACTTGCTTGAAAAGTGAGACATATGTTTGCTATTTCCATTCTGGAGAAGTCCCTGTTCTCTCTTGAACATATTCTACCTCTTTTTCTCCTCTCACATCTTTCTAAGCAAATTTTATTCAATAAAGACTACTTAGCTTCACAAAAATAACAATACCAAACAAACAAAAACCCTTGCCACTAAAATTCTGTACATAGGAACAATACTGTAAATTAAAATTCTTAATTAAACAAGTCTGACAGAGAAGACAATAGCTGTGCTGTTGTTACCCTTTGTTAAAATGACGTTAGAAATCCAAATTAATTAAGCTTTTTTTTGCTTTGTTTTTGTTTTGGTCTTTTGAATCCCACCTGGCCATGCTCAGGGGCTTGCTCCTGTCTCTGTGCTCAGGGATCTCTCTTGACAGGGCTCAGGGGAGCATAGAGGGTTCTGCAATTGGAACCAAGTCAGCTAACTTGAGGGCAAGTGCCTATCCACTGACGTATTATATTGGTTCCTTAATTAACCTCTTTTATGCAGGTAATGTCTGGTTTTCCTTCCAATTCCAATCTCTAAATAAGTATATTGCTCATATTTGGAAGACCTCAGGGATCAAGTCTGCTCAGAGCAGTGGAAACCAACCTGAGTTGATGACCTATGTTCAGTAATGCTTCACACTGCTACTGACTTACACGAACCATCCAACTTTCATAGAATTTGGTCATTTAAAACTGATACAAATAGCACAAAATTTTCCTACCACTTGTTTTATGAACTTTGTACCATTTATTTATGAAGAAAATTTCCAGATGTTTTAGGGCCAGGAACATAACCTTGAATTGTATTTAATTTTGTACTATCTGACTTTAGCCAAGGTTGAAATGTATCACTAAGATTTTTATTTAGGCGCTGGTAACACAAAGAAAAATGTCAGACCCCAATTAGATTGCAGAAATAACACTGAATTATATATTGAAACTTCAATGTACTTTAGATTTGACTTTCTCCATAAATCTACTAACCCTTCTGTTACAGGTTAAATTATGTTCCTACCACTCCTCAACCAAGTTTCATATATTTATGTTTTAACCCCTGGTATTTTAAAAAGGTGATTTTGTTGTGAAACAGGACAATTGCAGATGAGATAATAATGAATTAAAGTACTGTTACTGGTGTTATTATAAAAATGAAAATTTTAGACAAGAGACTCACATCCAAGAAAGTTGCTATGTGGTGTGATGTGTATCCAAGCCAAGGAATACAAAATACTGCAGGAAAACACCAGAAACAAGAAGTCTCATGGAACAGTTTGTCCGTTCTAGCCCATGGAAGGACTCCAACCTTACCAACCCCTTGATCTTGGATTTCCGGTTTCCAGAATTTGGAAGTGGGTTTCTGTTTTGAAACAACCCAGTCAGCAGTGTTTTGCTATGGAAACCATACCAGACTAAGAAAACTTCATCTCTAGGCCAGCAAACTATCTTATTGATTGATCAGCAATTCCTTTTCCATCTCTGCTCCTCTATATCAAATAGATCACTGCTTGTACATTAGCAGTGATCCAAAAGCTTAGCTTTCAAAATGATGGTTATTTAAAAAAAAAATGAAGACCTTTAAACAGTATTTTGTTTTTTTTTCGGCCGGGACGGCCTGCACGGATTCCCTGGCGGCCGGGACATATGGGAGCCGGGACGACCGGCGACAGGCCGGCGGCAAAACGCCCAGCCGCCGGATTTTGGATTTTTTTAAAGAAAAATGATGAAACTTGGAAAGAACCAGGTAGTTTGTCATCTGTCTGATGACATCTTTCTTTGAAAAAAAAATTGGGAGGCTTACTGAGAACATTCCAATATTGAAAAGCATTTCGACAGACTGAGCTTCAATGATTAGCACTAACTAGACATTTAATCAACATTCTTAATAAAGAAAGCCAGGACCAGGGCTATGGCTCAAAGACTGGAGCATATTCTTTTTTTTAATTTTTTATTTTTACAATTACAAAGATATACAATTAAAAAGTTCATATTTGGGTTTTGGTCATACAGTGTTGCAGCACCCATCCCGCCACCAGTGCCCATCTCCCACCACCAACGTCCCCGGTTCCCTCCCCCTCCCCCAGCCCCTCCTCCATGGCTGGTTCTTTATTTCTTTCCATTTCTCTCTCTTTCTCTTTTCCTTCCCCTCCAGACTATGGATTACAGAACATACATTAAAGGGTTGTCATGTGTATCTTTTTGCCTCTATTTAATGCTCAGTTCTAGGTTGGCATAAGTACCCTCAACAATTGTTAGCACACTGTTCCATTTTCTGTCTTACCTAGCCTCTGACTCCCACACGTTTGTGATAATTTCCACCTTTGACAGGACCTCCTGATGTATGTTTCACTTGACCTTGGATATTGGTATCATAATATGTACCTATATATTTATGTTATGCAGATAAATGCAGTCATTCTGTATCTGTCTCTCTCCTTCTGACTAATTTCACAGGAGGCCCAGTTACCTTCCTGCATTCACATGGTCTCCTGAACACCAAGGACTAGCAATATCTTCCTAACTCTGCTAAGTATGGTACTCACAAAATAAAAAAATAATTTAAGAACAATATAAGTAACTCAAGTAGGAAAAATAAATATTTTTCTATGAGGAAGTAAAAGCAACATGGACGCCAGAGAATAGACTGTCCAGGTGCACAGCTGTGCAGGCTCCGCCCACACGGGCGGCCAATGGAGCAAAGAGAGGGTGAAACTGGCTTGGTCCCTGGCTGGGTTTAGTAGAGCTCCTACGGCCAGCAGAAATGTGGTCTGCTGTGGCCGTGTTGGCCGGGCTTGGAGCAGGGATTGGCTTATACCAATTTTCCCAGTTCTGGAAGAATTTCTTAAGATATAGCTATACATTGACCTTCTATTTCTCTGAATCACAATTGTAACATGTGTTTCTCATGTATTAGTGTCCATGACAAATTATCTGGAAAGATTCTAAAATCAAGATTACTAGCTCCAGCTTCATGGTTTCTGATTTAGAAGGTCTGGAATGAAGTCAAAGAATCTGCAATTCTAGCAAGTGTTGAGGTGCTGTGCTGCTGCTGTGAGGTTGGGGATGATACTTTGAAAACCACTGGACTACAGCAATGTTGTCAAGCCTGCCTGATGAGAAGGATCACCTGGAAGGAGTTTATTTTATTTTAATTTTTTTTCACTTTTTTGGGTCACATCTGGCGATGCTCAGGGGGTTACTCCTGGTTCTGCACTCAGGAGTTACTCCTGGCAGTGCTCAGGGGACCATATGGGATGCCATGGATTGAACCCGGGTCCGCCACATGCAAGGAAAATGCCCTCCCTGCTGTACTATTGCTCTGGTCCCCTGGAAGGAGTTTATTTTAAAAACATCCACTCTTGGAACCCACATTTAACAGCCATCACAATGTAAACTTGATGGCCCAGTTCCACAGATTCACGACTAACCTTGGAAGAGATGCAAGCCAAGCTTCTAAAATTCACAGGTACACCAATCTTCCAGCTGAAAACTCTAGGCTGTCCCATTAGGGAAGCAGGCTGAGTCTCTGCCCTGCCAAAGACCTGACAACTGTACCCACACCCCATACCTGTCACCATGCCAACAGCCCAACTTCATTGCTTCATGACTAATCTCTGAAGAGAAGCCAAGCTGATGAAAATTCTAGGTACACTTGTTTTTGGGTCTTCCCAGAATGAAGGGGTCAGCCTCCAAAATTAGATGGGAAAGTAGTATAAAACCAACTAAGCCCAGTATATACAAAAACACAGAAGATCGGCAGAGCCTGGCAAGCTACCCTTGTTTTATTTGATATGCCAAAAACCAGCACCAATTATGAACCTCATTCCCATGACCTGAAGGAATGGTTTGAGGCTCTTCCTGTTCCTGGAGCAAGTAGATGCCCTTGGGCTACACTTGCTTGCAATAGGACATATGGAGATGTTACTGGTGCCCACTCGAGCAAATCGATGAACAACAGGAAGACAAGTGATACAAGTGATAAAAGTGAACACAGAAGATTCAAGTAGCAACAAATAGCTCAGTAAACCTCCAAAGATTTAATGACCCCATTAAGAGATCATCTGGACTTGTGCCCAGGTATGTGGTTCTCAGTGACTTTAGCCACTGTGGAGATGGAGCTGGAGTCGTATTTGCCCCCTCTGTCCCATCCCACAATGAGACCCACCCACGAACTGCTTCACAGATGTTGGCCGTGAACCAGAGACACAGATACATGGGGCAGAGATACTATCAGCTCTCCCTGTGCTTGGCTGATCATGAGGCATCCAGGAGGGAGGGTGGGTTTTGGTCTTAGCCCATCACCCCAATAGAGCCTCGGAAGAAGCCAGAGCAACCCCCGCATCATGATGGCAGCCATTTTCAATGGCTGGACTCCACAGCTTGTCAGAGCTCCACCCAAGAGAGAAGCCTATCTCAAGCCCAGCTCATCAGAACCCCACCCCTATAGAGAATTCGATTTGAAGCCCAGGAATGTGGGTCTTGTAGGCTAAAATCACTGGGCTTCTGTGGAGAAGGAGCTGGAGTCACTTCCCCACCTCTGTCTCATCTGGGAGGCCATTGGGTCCCCACAAACTGCTCCCTGGCTGTTGGCTGTGAACAAGACACATAGATACATGGAGCAGAGCTGCTACTGGTTCTTCCTGTTGCGTGCGGCTGCTTTGCAACTACACAGTACATCAGTAAATGCAAGAAATGAGAGCCTACCTACTACTGAGAGTATCCTGCCCACATGGCAAAGCCTGGCAAGCTACCTGTGTCATATTCGATATGCCAAAAACAGTAACAATAACAGACCTCACTCCCATGACCTGAGGCGCTTCATGTTCCTGGAGTGAGCAGATGCCTCTGGGCTACACTAGCACATGACAGGATGAATAGAGATATTATTGGTGCCCTCTCAAGCAAATTGATGAACAATGGGAAGCCAAGTGATACAAGAGATACAATTTACACAATTTTTCTTTTACTGATACATTTTTTTTATAATTACATTAGCCATTTAGTTGTAAAAAGTAATATCACTATCACTATCACTATCTTCCCGTTGATCATCTATTTGCTAGAGCAGGCACCAGTAATATCTCCATATGTCCTGTCTCATGCTAGTAGAACCCAAAGGTAACGCTTCCAGGAACATAAAGAGCCTCAAATTATATTAGGTCACGGAATGACCTAATATAAAAGTTACTGGTATTTGGCATATCAAATACTACGAGCAGCTTGCCAGGCTTGCCGTGCGGTGTCATACTGTTGTAGCCACCTCTAAATAAAGCATTTATTGATAAACCGCGTGGCCGCTTAGCGGCCGCGTGAGCCAGGCTGTGATAGTCTGGTCTGCTGGGTGGAGTTGTGATGAGAGGGAAGTCCGGATGTGGAAAATGGCGGGCCCTATGGAGTAGGGAAGGGTGATCTGGTTTGTTGTGAGGTTCAGCTGGGGTGGCAGGCCAGGGCTAGAACCCGCCATGCCTCCCGGGTGCCTCACGAGCAGCTGGGCACAGGGAGAGCAAGGAGCAGCTCTGCCCCATGTCTGAGAGTCTCTGGTTCAGCATACCTGGGCCGGATTGAAAAAAAAAGTAATATAAAATAAACTATTTTGTGCTTACTAAGTGAGCAGACTTGGAGGGTTGGTGAGAAATTAGGGACAATATGGAGAAAGGTCACACTAGCATTGGGAGTGGTGTTGGAACATTGAATACCCGAAACACTGCATTTTGCAGTTTTGTAAACCAAGGTGTTTAAAGTTTAGATCACATGCTTTCATTATGGTTTGAATGTACATTTACTACCCCTCATTTCCACTAAGTTTCCCAAGACCCTTCACCAGTGCCCTTACATTACTTCCTGTCTCTTCCATTTATAGAAAGTCTTAAGCTTCACTTGAATTTTCATTCTCAGTCTCTAACAATACTAGTGTTATCCTTTCCAAATAAGTATGTAAACTCCTAAATAAGTAAATAAAAATAATAATACCAAATCTTGGGGCCAAAGTGATAGCACAGGGTGTAGAGAGCTTGCCTTACACACAGCAGAACCGAATTTGATCTCCAACATAACATATAATTCCCCAAGCCTTCCAGGAGTGATTCATGAGCACAGAGCCAGGTGTAAGTCCTGGATACTGCCAGGTATGACCCAAAATAAAAAAATAAAAAAAATGAAGAAATAACACCAAATCTTGGTTCCTATGACAGACTTTCTGGTTCATAAATTTCAGACTTTAGGATTTTCTATTTTAGCCAACTTTAAGTGACTAGGAATGATGGGCAATTTGGGAATTGCCACATCAAATTTCCAGAAGCCACCTATCGTTGACTGCCATTCTTCCATAAAATTCCAGAGAATGAGCTTTAAAATGTGCCAGTGGTTCCATGATTAGGTAAGAGGAACACAAACACTAGTTTCTGTATTCTAATCCTCTGAATCTATAAGCTAGCCAGAGAACCCACTTCTTTTCATGAAAAGTGCCCTGGGAGATGTCTTCTTCACACAAGCTGGACTTGGACTATGAAATAAGCCCCAAATAACATATTCTTTAACTACAACTGTCCTTTGCTTTTTCTCCTTATCCCATATGCATCATTAATGGGGCCTCAAACCATTTCCTCCTTAACTTCATAAACACTTGCATGTGAGCTATGCTCTGTGAGTTTTATTTCAGAACCACCTTCTCATTTCTTGCCAGGGAATGTTCTTGCTGGGCTCCTGCAGAGTCTCCTCCTATTGGTTCAGCACTACTAATGGTAGTTCAAAAAAATCTCTTTAAACAGTTGTTGAAGATTTGTGAAAAGCTCATACCGAAACTGTCTGGGACTCCATTATGCCCATGTGTTGGTCTAGTGCACTTACAGTTCCTATCTCTCAAATTAAAATTCCTGCCATTGGGGCTGGGAAGATAGCTCAAGGGCCTGAAGCAAGGCTCATCCCAACAGAGACCCAGCCACTGAAGAACCTCCACACTCCACAATTGCTGCCATGTTCAAGGCCGGGCTCCACAGCTCAGAGGAATCCTGTCCATGAATTAATCCATTGAAAGACTCAGGTATGTAGGTTTTGTGACTAAATTCACGCAGTCAGGAAGGACACCCTTCCCCCATCTCCCTGTTCTTCCAGAAGGCCAGACAGAGGCGTCCATGCCCCAAAAGACACCACCCAAATATAACTCTAATTCCAACTTTATCATATCATTGGCAACTGGAGTTCCTTGAGTACTAAGCCCTGAGCACCACTTGGTGTGTCCACAAGACAAAATAAGTTCATAAATAAACAAACATAAAAACAAATTCCAGTCACTTATTTAAAATTGAAGCATCTCATCTTATACCTCTGGGTATAAACAAAGACTTTTCATCATCACATTCCAGTGATAATAGTTTATATTAAAAAAGAGAACGATACACTTAAAGGGCAAGAAACAACTAGTGTTGATGAGGGTGTGTAGAAAAAAAGTAGCTGCAGTTAGTAGGAATGTAAATTGGTTAAGTAATTATGTGAAAGTGTTGAGTATATTCAAAATATTTTAAAAAGAATTAGCATATAGTCCAGAAATTCCATTTCTTCTGTTCCTTGTAGTGCTATTTTTAATAACCAAGACATGGAAACTACCCATGTATCCCCCAAACAAATTAATCATAAAAAGATGAGTTATATTTACACAAGAGAATACCACTCCGTAAAAAATAATGCAATCTTGTCATTACAGAATAGATAACTTTTTTTTTTTTTTTTTGCTTTTTGGGTCACACCTGGCCACGCTCAGGGGTTACTCCTGGCTCTGCACTCAGGAACTACTCCTGGCGGTGCTCGGGGGACCATATGGGATGCCGGGGATCGAACCCAGGCCGGCACAGGCCGGCCGCATGCAAGCGCAAACACCCTACCTGCTGGGCTATCGCTCCGGCCCCATAGAATAGATAACTCTTGAGGAGGTTATACCAAGTAAATTAAATCGAAGGGAAAGACAAATATCATGTGATTTAATTCATTTGAAATATAAAGAAATCAAAAGAAAATCTTTAAATTTTGAAACAGAAGAGTAGATACCAGAGTGGAAGGGAATAGGGGAGATAGGAGAAAAAGACTTTAATTGGCCAATGGCAATTGATAACTGGAATTATGTGGGGAATATATTGTTGTATATTCATTAGAAGAGGAATTTATATTGTAGTAAAACTCTGGAAACTTTAGTATAATTTTTTAAAAGGAAAACGAATTTACACGCTAACAAGCAAGGTCATTTATATGTAGATTTATTTTTCATTTCATTGTTTTTCTTCTAATAGCAATCATCCTCATAGTCAACAAATAATTTTTTTTCCAGAAATGTGAAGATAAAGACTGAACTCATGTGTTCAGATGTAAAGACTGACACTGATGAGAAAAAGCAATGAGAATTAACTAGCAACTAAGCATCAGTCTTACTGCTAGCATGGCACACGTAGTCGTCTTAAATTAAATTTCATGGATTGTAGTCTGATCACAGCCTTTTCATCCAGTTTTATTGATCAATTTTAGGTGCTTATTAGCATTATACTAGGATATCTTTATATATCTTTATATATATATAAAGATATCCTAGTATAATTATATATAATATATATATATATATATATATATATAGAGAGAGAGAGAGAGAGAGAGAGAGTGTGGGTCCTGCCCAAAAGAAGCTTACAATATGTTTGACTTAAAAAAAAACTACAAAGACCCTTAAAATACATATTACAACATTTTTTATATAAAAAGCATGTCAGGTTATAAAAAGTAAATAAAATCTTAGAACACAAATAAAACAACAATATTTTTATCCATGGGACAAATCTAAGATATTTTAAGTTAACAAAGTATTCAGTAAAAGCTTTTTGGTTGGTGCATACAGATATTGTGAGAAAGAATTCATAGTAATGAAAATAACAGGCAAAATATATTTTATACATTTCCTTAAGATACAAAAATAACTACAAATAGCTTAAGATAAATTTTTTACAAATATGTCTTCTCCTACTGAGAATGTTAAAAAAAAGTTTCATTGACTATTTCATTGACTGTTTTTGTGTTTTTTATTAACTGAAGTTTATTATTTATTTTTTAAACTAATACTTATAGGCAGTCAAAAGAAGATCCATCTAACTGAATTTTCATATATTTCATGGATCAAAAATTCACTTTAAAGACACATGCATACATGTATATATAAAAGGTCTCCTCCTTTTGGAGAGAATTTGGATAAATTTAGCTTCTGATGAAAGCCCAATCTCCTAGACCCAATATTTATTCCCTGTTGCCTTCCTCCATCCTGGTTCTAAGATATTAGCAAGACTTGGTAGCCTCTTCACATTATATGCTTCCAATTTCTACTGCTTACTTTTGTAACAAATTTTGTAAGGAATTTTGCAAGTGAATTTTGTTTAAAAAATATTTTCCCTGTCAATTAAATACAAAAAGTATCAAATTCACATTTCAAATTCATTGGAAAAATTTATTGGATAAAGACCATTCTTAATTTTTGAAAACATTTTGAGTTCTCAAGATGTTTCCCATAAAGTCATTACTTTCTCAGATAGGGCTATAATAAATAAAGTGTTATACTAAATTACTCATAATTCTTCTTCCTGGATGTATATTTTAAATAATAAAATTTTAATATGGAGTTTTTAATTGAACAAAACCATGGAAACAAAGTGCTTTTAAAACATTAATTAATATTCCAACTGCTAATCTTATATGTAAATGTCACCTGTGTTGAGAGTTCTCCAAATTTATCTCTTTAGAGGTGTCAAATGCAACATTAATACAATGAGACAAATAAATAAAATGTCCTGAAAGTGTCCTGCAAAGTAAAATTTTATCAGGGAGAAAGACATACATAATAAAATAATACAATATACCAGCCATTAAAACGCATACTATGTAACTTTTGTTAAGGATAGAGACAAAAGTAGTTGAATTGTTAAAACCACGGTTCAGGAGGTATATAAATATATGGCAGATGGATAATTTTTATAAAAGCAAAATCAAAAAACTTAAACTTATATCTGAATTTTTGCCAATGTTACCCATGTGGGCATGTCTTTGGTAACATTTACCCTTTTTTGCAAAAATAAGATAGATGGTAGCAACTACATAGGTGATGGTGGAGAGAGAATAGGAGGACGGACTTTTAAATTCTGATTGCAAATACAACATGCCGAATAGTTGCATCAAAGTTAAATCCAAATAAAGGAATTATGTACAGTCTTAGCTCTGTGTTAAATTCATGTCCCTTCAAATACAGGTTTGAAAAAAATGATGGTTGTTTACAATTAAGTCACTGGCTGGGCTACTCAAGAAGAATGACTCAGCTCTTTTGGTTTAATTTATTTTTCAGACTAACTAAACTATATGGTAGAATTGCTAACTGAGTCAGAGTTATCAACAAAACTGCTGAACACTTGCTATCTCTTTTCAAAATGTCCTTGTAGGTATGACACACAGTGTCTAAAGAAAGAGCACAATAAAAACAAAAACAAAACATGTATTTAATGAAGTAAGGAGAGAAAATGGGGAAGAGGAGAGGGAAAACAAGAGCAGAGAAAGTTGATTGAAATTCTAAATAACTGAGGGTACGTTTGTTGAAAGATAATAGGTGACTTAAAATGCTTGTTTAAAGCCCACAAAATTTTTGTACTTTATTCAGACAAAATCCATTCTTTATTTCATTAAAAAGTAATAAAATATGTTACTTCATAGCTGCTACTTAATTTTTTCCTTCTGTATGCAGTTCACCCAAGAAGAAATTTTTCTTAAGAAATCCTGAACTGATAGTGATGAATTAGGAGACTGTGATTATAAATTTTTATTTCTTTAGAACCACTGTTCGGAATTCCTGGGCAACCTTTAGCTACAGCACTGCTTTCAGACTCCAAAGACAGATCCACAATTACGTTGATTCCTGAGTTATTACAGGTACATAATCAGAATGCAGAGATAGGGACTTAAGCACTGTGATCACAGCCTCTTCAAAATATTAATCACATGTTCGCATAAATATTCTTCCGAGTTCAGTAAGCTGATATTTCATTTATTAAACTCTTCTTTTCTTCATGTTGACATTTTACTGTCAAAAACTTACTTATTTTTCAAATTTATAATATAAAATCTAAACTGCCATAAAATATCAAGATATCCACATCAGCTGAGTGTTGAGATAAAGATTTGAAGTTGGAGAAAAAAAAAGCCCTGGAAGGTAGATTTTTCTTTTATCTCTTTCTCCACCAGACATCATCTATGAATTTCTGTCCAACTTCTTAAAACATTGTACTCAAATTCTATTCCAAGAAACCAATGGAGCACCTAGGGATACAGATTATAGTAATAAACCTGGTCTCAGAGAGTATTGATGAGAAAAAAATTCATCGAAGTAAAAACAATAGAAATGAAGAATCCAAATTAATATCCAAAACTCTCCTTTTTAGTTGGGAAGAAAAGCCCAGATTTGGTAAGGAAGGATTACAGGGGAATAGAAGAGGGAGGACTCCAGCTTCATTCTTTCATTATCTGTTAGGATAGAAAGAGAAAGATGTAATAAGTATGGCTAAGGACACTTGCTTTTTTGGGTATGATATGAATATAGACATTCAAATAGTCTCTGTCTGAAGCAATTATCTATGTATTTAAAAGTTGAAACCAATTAAAAAAATTCTAAACTGGATTTAGGATCAGTTATGCCTGTAGATGATTTAGTAATGCTGAATATATCATCTTCTGGTGGAGGAGAGTCCCAAAGTGCTTGGGGCTTCAGGGATCACTACCGAGCATATTCAGCTAGCAGTGCCAACCTTTTTATGTGCTCAGGCACGCAATGTGGTATGGATTGATTTGGGGAGGCAGCACCAGTACCACACCTTTACAGCGCTTGGGGACACTAAGGATATAGGCAGTGCTGTTTGAGGGGCCCACATGGCGCTGGGGTTCAAACTCAATGTCTGAAGCCCTGAGCACAGCCTGGTGTAATCCATAAGCTAAAACCTTGAAAAAAGGGTAATATACAGTTCTAGTTATGGTAAAGTAAAGCATAGATCCCCACACATTGATAACGGATTTTAAGTTTCTGTCATTCTGGAGACACTGTCCTGGGAACAGTGAAGCTAGATAGTCTTGAAAGAATATTAAATATGTAGATATTATATTATTCTTAAATAATGGTTATAAGAGGGACTAGAGAGAGAACAGTAGTTAAAGTGATCGCCTTGTGACCAACCCTGATTTGATTACTGACTCTGCATATTGTCCCCAAATACAGTCAGGAGTGATCCCAAGCCCAGATCCAGGACTAAGCACTGCTGGATGTGGCATAAATCCCATATGCTCCCCACACATACACATGATGTACTTATACTTTGTATAGCATAAATATTTAAAATTCAGTCTGCATGGTGATATATAGTTCTATTTATCACAGTGCTAAACTTAAACGAAGCATTATGATTATATAAGCTACAGAGGATCCTGTCATTAGATTATTGTATAAACATTAAAATTATTTTAAACAACTTGCCAAATAGTCCTGGATGTTTATTTCAAATTAAATGAAATAAAATTAAAATTCATCATGTATGTGTAATTTTATCATGAGTGAACCCACCCAGCCCCAGCCCACACAGCCGGATCATCGACACCCACCCTGGAGCAGTTTCTTCCTCAATCCGCCCAGGTATGCTGGCCAGGACTCTCAGACATGGGGCAGAGCAGTTCCTTGCTCTCCCTGTGCCCAGCCGTCATGAGGCAGTCGGGAGGCATGGTGGGTTCCAGCCTTGGCCCACCACCCGGCAGAACCTCACAACAAGCCAGACGACCCCACCCACTCCTGGCGCCGCCATTTTCCATTGGACTTCCCTCATCAGAACTCCACCCAGCCGACCAGCCCATACAGCCCGGATCATCGGCACCCACCCTGGAGCAGTTTCTTCCTCAATCCGCCCAGGCATGCTGGCCCAGGACTCTCAGACATGGGGCAGAGCGGTTCCTTGCTCTCCCTGTGCCAGCCGTTATGAGGCAGTCGGGAGGCTGGTGGGTTCCAGCCTGGCCCACCACCCCGGCAGAACCTCACAACAAGCCAGACGACCCCCACCCACTCCAGGCGCCGCCATTTTCCACATTGACTTCCCTCTCATCAGAACTCCACCCAGCCGACCAGCCCATCACAGCCCGGATCTTGACACCCACCCTGGAGCAGTTTCTTCCCTCAATCCGCCCAGGTATGCTGGCCAGGACTCTCAGACATGGGGCAGAGCGGTTCCTTGCTCTCCCTGTGCCCAGCCGTTCATGAGGCAGTCGGGAGGCATGGTGGGTTCCAGCCTTGGCCCACCACCCGGCAGAACCTCACAACAAGCCAGACGACCCCCCACCCACTCCATGGCCGCCATTTTCCACATTGGACTTCCCTCTCATCAGAACTCCACCCAGCCGACCAGCCCATCACAGGTTCATCAATAAAGGTTTTATTTGGAGGTGTTTATAGAGTATGCCTCCGCACGCCTAGCAGCTCGTGTTTTATTTGATATGCCAAATGCCAGTAACAATTATATTAGATCATTCCATGACCTAATATAATGGTTTGAGGCTCTTTGTGTTCCTGTACCAGGCCGTGCCCTTTGCTCTACAGCATGTGACAGGACATATTGAGATATTACTGGTGCCCGCTAGTAAATAGATGATTAACGGGAAGATCGTGATCGAGATCGTGTAAACAGAATCAAGGAAACTGCAAGTGTAAAGGAAGAGAAAGCAATGCACTAAGGTGGGCTCTTTTTGAGCCATGCAAGTAAAGTAAGCTCATTTCTTTCTAAGTTTATGTACTTAAAGGTTCTATAAAGAGCTTGGTCTATTTTTTGTAATAAAGTAAATTATAATATGATTTGGGGGAACTATAATAAAATTTACTTTGAAACATGAAAAATCAAATTGGAGTGCTCCTACTGATAAAGTGAGGGGCTGGACATTGCCTTTCTTTTCTTTCCAGTTGCTTTCCTTGCAAGTCTCTATTTTAGCAATGCAGTATGTGTAAATCTTGCATTAGATACACACACTTGGCAGAGTATATATAGGCTCATAAAGGTGAATAGAGTCCGTCAATATTTTAAATTCCATTCCAAAATCAGTTTACTCTTTTCCTTTAATCATAATTATAGCCTCTATTGCTATCAAAAACCACATTTAGGTCTTTCCATAATGCAAGTGATTGTATTCCAGTTACTTCATCATGGAAGAACCAGTGGTCAAGAAAATTGCATTGCTTGAATGTTCACATCTCTTATAATTTATAGAGAAGAGAAATTATTAAAGCTGACATAAGTCAGGAATATGAAACAAAATGAGCAAGTTGACTTTCTACTAAAATGAAGGTTCATTTATCTGAAAAATGAAGAGTGCTATCTTTGAAAAAAAAGAATAAAATTTTCCCCTTTGTCTCATTAAAAAAAATCACAGAGTGTAGTAACTCCCAGGACAATATTAATTCAGTTTAATTAACCTACAGTCATTACCAGAAATATCAAAAAGATGTATTTGAAGAATCAAACACTGAAATTTATCATGACCAAACCATCTATCACATTTGACATGTTCTGCTTTCTTGAGTGTTCTTTTTCTGAAAATATATATTTTAACAAAATGGATCTAATCAAAAGAATAAATTAGAAGGTGATAGTGGTCTAAATGGAGGCCACACAAAAATCTGATGCATTAGACAAGGGAAGCTGGCCTTAAAATAGTCCCATTGGAGGCTGCGGTGTTTGAATGCTGTATGTGTGAAACCCTATCACTAACATATTGTAAATCACAGTACCAAAATAAAACAATTTAAAAACTTAAGGCATAATAAAAATAAATAAACAGACCAGGGATAGTTCTTATTATGAAAAATCAGTGACATGCGAAGTTCTTTTTATGGTATGAGAGCTGATCAATCTCAAAATCACACTAGAGCCAATAACAAAAACTTTTGGAAGAAATTTAAGTGAAGCTGTAAAGATGATAGCACCTCTAGGAAATCCTGTCCTCCTTAATGTCGTGAGTATGCTTAATTTACATTTGAATTCTTGAAGCAATTCTCAGCATGAAGTCAGATCAGAATAAAAAGATAAAAGAAGTCCATGAAAGGAGTCAGTCATTCAGGCAGCTTCTAAATCTCACCTTTCCAAGTGTTCACTCCACATCAAGGTTGAGGAGCACTGGTGTGGTAAGTAGATGGAACTGGATGCATAGTTGTTTCTATGGTGCCTGATCTGTGAACAGACAGAGGGGTTCAGTGGACAGAATCATAGATTACAGTCCCATTTTTGTCAGATGATACTCCTTTGAATATCCCAAAGTAAACCCAAACCAAAACCATACATCTGCACACACTAAAAACAAGTGAATCAAGATGTTTTTGATCAACACCTTCTTGCCTCCATGCCTTGATTACACTCTCAATTTTGCTCCAATACTTCATAATGGATGTTGACTGAGACTAGGACATATCTCATGTGACTTCTAAATCCCTAGGACATTTGTCACATGTCTCTAGGACATATGGCCCTTGCTCTCTGCTGAAAGAAAACTCAGTGGCTGAAGGTAAATCTAATTCTCCCACTCTCCAACTTTCAGAGACTTCCTTGTTCCTATGATAAAGAGCAGACCATGAACATAATTTCACAGGTCCTGTCTGACCTCATCTCTGATTGTAATACTAGCTTGTCTTGAGCCTTACCCCTGTAACACTTGCATTCTATACTAGCCATCTTTCCTTACTGTGAACCGTGTCATTTCCTACTTTCTACCTCAGGTCCTTTTGCACTTGATGCTTCCTCTGCCTAGAGCAGTGCTCTATTCTCTCATCATTACCTAACTCCTACCCTGCTGCAAATCTCAACTTCACAAATCA
The DNA here is from genome assembly GCA_021461705.1 of Cryptotis parvus. Taxonomy (NCBI): domain Eukaryota; kingdom Metazoa; phylum Chordata; class Mammalia; order Eulipotyphla; family Soricidae; genus Cryptotis; species Cryptotis parvus. Next base: position 50,516 of record JAJIBD010009669.1, read on the forward strand.
TTTCGTTAGCAAATACCCAGTTGAATAGGAATGAGTTTCCCATTGTATGATATCCATTATTAGCTTGTGAAGAATTTACTGAAATTTGGAGCTCATAACTATTTGTGAGATTAATTATCAATACTTACCATTATTTCTAGGCTACTGGCTCCATAAAAGCAGGAGCCATACCACATTTTGCTTACCATTATGTCTCCTGCAAATAATACAGTACCTAACACATACATCCTGGCCAATCCTGAGACTCATCCCTCAACAGTGCCTTCTAAATACTAGTTTTTGTTCATTAGTTACAATAAAAAACACTAAGAAAATAATATCTGACATATTGCTCTTTTACGTTATTTGCAGGAATTGACTAATAAGAAATAGAATAAAATAATTCTGACAAACATAAGCAGAAGGAAATGAAATTCTGTGTTTTCTTAGTCATTTTTATTCCATTTCTAGTATTCTTTTTCCTCAAAAGTTTAGTTAAGATCTTTTAAATTTATTTTTTGTGATTTCGGGGATTTAACCCAGGGTTTCAAACATGAGCTCCACCCCTAACTCTAGCTAAAGTCATCTTAAAAAGCAAATCCATCCCAAATGGTATGACATTTCATAAGATATCCCTACAGACGTGTATTTCTCCAATTTTGACTATGTGAAACAAAGAGATAATTTGTATTTTAGGAGAGTGGTGTTATTCAAAGGCCAATAAAATAAGTTGGTTTTTTTTTCAGTAGAAATTTCCCTTTGGTCAATATCTATTTTAGAACTAACAGGAAAAGCTTGATTGATAGGAACTGTTTATAGAAATATTGTCACTCTAAAAAGTGAGCAGAGTGGAAAAACTGGTAAAAACATATTTTCTAATATATTCTTTGAGATTTTGTTCCTGTTGGGAAAATACCTTTATATAGTGCAAGACCAAAAAATATCTAGTTAGTGGGTCAGAAGATAATACAGTCATTAAGTTCCATGCCTTACATATGCTTAATATACATACATACATATATATACACACATATATATAAATAACTTGTCACTTGTCTTCCTGTTGTTCATCAACTTGCTCAGTGGGCACCAGTAACACCTCCATATGTCCTATTGCATAAATATTATATATGAAACAGTGCTCATATTTGCATGTGTTTATAGTATTTTTTGTGGGAGTAGAATAATTTTTTTTAATTTTTTTATTTTTAAAATTACAAAGATATACAATTAAAAAGTTCATATTTGGGTTTTGGTCATACAGTGTTCCAGCACCCATCCCCTCCACCAGTGCCCATCTCCCACCACCAACATCCCCAGTTCCCTCCCCCCTCCCCCAGCCCTCCTCCATGGCAAGTTATTTATTTCTTTCCCTTTCTCTCTCTTTCTCTTTTCCTTCCCTTCCAGACTTTGGATTACAGAACTGTTTAAAGTATTTTTAAGTCAGTATTTTAAGCTAGAGTCTTACGCACTCTGGCTTATTGTAATGAATCTGAATAAAGGAGAATTTTAAACAATTATTTGACTCTCAATAGCATCACAAAATCAAAAAATGACCAAATATTTTAGCATTTATAAGAACCTACTAAATGTAAGTCACTTTATCAGGTATGGTGATGTACTTAAAATTTGTATGTTTCTATTGACTTTAGATACAGATAATTTGAGACTCTAGAATCTCAAATAATATCTTGATAGTTTCCCTGGTTCTGTTCCACCTAACTGCATAAAACTCTACTATACTAGGGTCAAAGTACTTAGTGGCTTAGTACACAATTTTGAATTGATGACTAGTAAGGGCTATTTTAGACCAAGTATGCCCAGACAGAAACCATGAGTCAAAGATTTGTACATAAGAAAAGCATTTAATTTGTGCTCTCAAGACAAACAGGTAAGGAAATGAGAAATCAGGGGCAAAGAAGTAAATTAGAGTGAAATTTTAGATTTTTTCAAAACCCCATCCTTTGGAAAACTGGAGCATAAATTATACTTTAATTTATCCCCAGGTTATAGATATAGTACAGTGGGTATGATGCTTGTCTGACATGAGTCTGAATCCTGATACCACACATGGTTTTCTTAGTACCACCAAGAGTGATCCTTAGAAATAGAGTCAAGAGAGAACACTGAGTATAACAAGGTATAGCCCATGCTCCCCACAAGTTTATCCCATCTTGCTCCCCACAAGTTTATCTCATCTCTAGACAAGTAGTTTGAGCTTGTGGAGTTAACGTCGAATAAAACTCTTTTGTACTGGTCATATGTGAGTTTTTGAAGGTCACAGCATGGGGAGTTAGTTATGAGACAAACAGGAGATGACTATGGTACATTTTGCCACATATGTGCTCTAAGTGGTTCCAAGTAAAACACCAATGTGTGCCTATAAAACCAAGCAAATATTTGGCAAGTTAAGTTCAGTTGGTATGGGAAGAGGATAAGCATGTATGTAAATAGGCCAGTAGGAAAGGGTATCCTGTTCACAATAATCTACTTCATTCTCATTACTGATGCCTTGTCTTGCTTTAGATTTGGGAACTTTGAATCCATAATAAGAAGCAATATTTTAATAGTTATTTTGGATGGATAGGGGTAAGGATGAAGACTTTAAATTAAAACCAATCATAAGTCAGGTGATATCAATTTAATGTATGATGATTCCTTTAATATGCAAGCTCTTAGCCCTGCTGTGCTCTTTACAAATTGTCAAATATTCGTGATTCCCAACCTGCTAGCTAGAACGCTGATCTCTGGGCATATGACTCAAAAGATTTCGGTAAAAAAAGTTTTATTTATTCAGCCATGTTACAGTATATGTTTAAAATCTCTAGCTAACATATAAATTGCTGTGTGAGTGAGTATGTGTGTGCATGCACGAGGTTTATCTTTCACAATTTGACCTTTTTTGAACTAAGTTATTTTCCTTGGCAACTACAGCAAAAGGACTGACTTGAGTGCTCATTTCATAGAAACCTAAACCTGACCCAGTTGTTTGGTCTGCGGCCATGGCTTGTTGGTAACTCCTGGACTGTCTATGGCTTGGCAGAGGGCACCTGATGCCAGAATACTGGGACATTCTGTCTATGCCTGGTAAACACTGTCTTTGAGGCTCTCTCCAGAAGGACAAGTTGCACCACAAGGCTATAGTGACTCTTAAATAAGTCACTAGAGTTCCTTTGGCTCACCCACATCTATTTACTAATTTCTCCACTTTCATTGCTTGTTCCTGCCCAGTTAAAGGACAGACTAATAAGTTGTATGAAATCTCTGCTGCTGTCATCAGAGTTTCAATGCCAGATTTGTAAGATGCTATCAAGGCTGAAAAGATGCCTGAGGAACAGTGAGAAAAACATTCTAAAATTATTTAACCTTTCATCGCTTCTAATAACCTGTGTGCTTATTGTAGATCACCCTATCACAAAGCTCTCCTTCCTCTTCATCTTTATGTTCTTGGATCTATTCCATCTACTTTCAATAATCCTAGGTTCTTATCTTGGGGATAGAGTACACACAAACACCTGTGCTTGACTGTGGACTCTCCCTTCCTGTAAAGGTGAATCAATTTATCTTGCCTTGCTTTACCAATGGTCTCTTTCTCTGTGCAATGTATTTGCAACTGATATTTCTTGTCCTAAATGACAATACGGAGGAACTGGTAGATAGTTCACCGGGCAAGTCTATTGCTTTGCACACAACCAACCTGGGTTCTATCCCGGGCAACCCATTTGGTCCTTTGAGCCTTCCAGTGGTGATCCTTTAGTTCAGAACCACAAGTAAACCCTGGAACACATGTGACTCCAAAACCAATAGATAAATCAATAACAATGGCAAGTTATATATATATAGTCATTCATTCTACCCATTTTATAAATGCTAATTCATTTTCTTGCTTGAAATTTACACTATTACGGTCTCCACTTTCCTCAGGAGAAAACTATGTTTTACAGGATCCCCCATAGATAAGTAGGGTGAACAGCAGAGCTCAGATTCAGATTCAGACTGTCTGAATTCAGCTTTTTTAGACCGCTTCCTGTCTCCAACACCCTATAAATGAATTTCATCCTCATAATCATAATACTCGTCTCTTGGAAGCTTAGTATTTACTCTGATCTCTGGTATGCTAATACATTAGCTAGGTATGCTACTTATACTATAATCAAAGTATAATATTTTAAATTTGTTCCTTTCCTTTCCAAATATAAGAAATCTGAAATAAGCAAATCATTTTGATGAAGCATAAGTGAAAACTTTTTTTTCCTGATATTTAAAGGGGCTAAATAGGTAAAATGGTAAGTAAAACATAAGTCAGAGGAACAGAATTTGACCTACTCAAAGATGAGTGTGTGTGGGGCTAATATAATTTTTAAATATTGAAATGCAAATCAACAAATGAAAACTTCTGATACCAAACGAGTTTGGCCTGATTCAGCAATAAAATTTGTTATGTGCTTCTTAATTTTGTCCTGAGAGAATTTATGATCACTTAGGGAAACAATAGAAAAAAACATTAACAAAGGACATTAACACACTCCAGAATAGAACCTGGTGGCAACTACTATCATCAAATTGGTTAGAATTTGAAGTACCCTAAAACTGGGAAATACTTTTGACACACCATGTCAACTGCCATCCAAAGAATGGTAGACATCCTGCAGCAGTAATAAAAACCACGATTTAAAGTCAAAATGAGCAATGAAATCATGGTATCCAACTGTCTCATAAATGAGAATATGAGTTATTTTTTATAGTCACAAAGCTGGTTGGCTGCAAAGAGTCAGCTTTCAGACATCTGTACCATTGATAGGCTCAATAGTGAATCTATAAGTTTGGTTTTATTTTCATTGTTTTGAGGGGTTTTTTTGAGTTTTTTTTCTTGGAGGTGGCATATCTTGTAGTACTCAGGCCTTCTCCTTGCTCTGCTCCCAGAGATCACACCTGGGTACTATATGGGGTATTGGGATTGAAACAGGGTTAGTCATGAGTGTCTTTAGTCTCTCTAGTCTCTTTAGTTTGCTTTTAAACACCACCTAGAGCATAAAATCATTAAAGACTTTTCATAAAAAATAATAGTTCAGGAAAATGTGCACTGGTAGAGGATGGATGTTGGAACACTGTATGACTGAAACCCAATCTTGAACAGCTTTGTAATGGTCTATTGCATGGTGATTCAAGAAAAAAGTAGATTGCAAACAAAAAACAAACAAAAAGTAATAATGGTGCCAAAACCTAAGCAGAGGGAAAACTAAAATATGGAAGTCATTGCCTTTTCATAGATGACAAAATAATAAAGCTGAGCAAAATTAAATGACTTTACTCAAATCTGAACCTAAAACCAGAATTAGAAAGTAAGCTTTAGGCTCCTAATTTGTTATTTATCAAATTTCATTTTCCAATTAAATAAAAATAAACCAAACTTACATTTATTTTTCTAATTAAATGAAAGGGAATTAGTTAATTATTCTACAAAAATAATGATTATACAGATAAAGATAGACATGTAACCCTTAGTGAAATGGGAAATCTACACAGCTGGCACTTTATCTCCTGTCATTATTTACTTGCTGACGATAGAGTAAGGCATCAATTCTGCTAAGTTCTTATGACTTTATTATCAATAAGAGACTGCTTCTTCTAACTCGTCAAAGCATTTCCTTCTCTTCTTTGCTCTCTTCTCCAGGTTCAAATTGCCTAAGAGAAGCAGAGGAGGTGATCCCAGTCTCTCCTGCCTAATGGAGAGTCATAGGGCTCTCAAGGGACTCTGAGCAGGGACTATGTGCAAATCTTTCATGTTATTTTCATTATTATTTTTCCTAGAAAACTTCAGCTTTTATAATTCTTTTTGGTTTCTCTGTGGGGGAGAAGGGCTTCCTATGTGATGTGCAAGAGGCCCAGGGGCCCCCAGGGGAAATTCTTGGCCAATCAGCTCCAGGTTCCATGCAAGGGTCAGAGGATCTGGAGTTTCTTGGGCCCTGTGGTACTGTGGATTATAGAAGCCACCTGGAGTTGTTCTGGAGTCTCCAAACCAGCACCACCCACTGGGTGGTGCTTAATAAACTGTGTGGTGCTTAATAAACTGTGTGGTACTTAATAAACTGTGTGGTGCCAGGGATTGAACTGTAGGTTGGTCACATGCAAGACATGTGCCTTAGCCCCTATAATATTTTTCGGTCCCCAGATTTTGTTTCTATACAACCTGCTGCCAAAAGTTACACTATAGTTTGGGTTATGCTACTGCCCATCCTTCTATTTGAATCTTGATATTTTAAAGGGGTTACTTCTTTGCCTTCCTTTAATGATTTAAGTTATATTCTATAAAACTTTAGACCTCAAATGCGTCTAACACTGGTTTTTATCACATTCCTGCAGACTATAGATGCCCTAAGAATGCAAAGAAAAGGAAACAAATACATAGTGGATAAACAAGGGTCAGAGAAATCACGCTAACACAACCGCCTCTAATAAACATTTTTATTTTGACCAAAGTTAGGTAGATCTGAGAGCAATGGGTAGGCAGAACTGCCACCCAATCAAAGAAGTCTGGCAGAGAGAGAGGAGATCAGAAAGTGATTCGAATGAAAAAACCAGAAAAAACTGACAGGTCAAATGTCACCAATCCCTCTCTCTGAATAGCATCACAGGCTCTGTAGACAGTAAGAATTGCTCCAGCCTCTGGTGTGAAATACTGCTCCCACCGCTCCCACACCTAGTTCATTGTCTGGCACATTTGTTCTCATGTCTGTCTCAGTCCAGAACATTCTGAGAAGTTTGAATATCAACACCAACAATGTCTTTCATCCCAGAAACTTCATTTAATGGTATGAAATGCAGGGGAAAGTTTTCCCTTCAAAATTTGACCTACATCATGTAAGTTAAAAATGAGCAGCTAGAGAGAGTACAGTGGATAGGTTGCTTGCTTTATACATGGCTGATGGGTTCAATCCCTGGTATCCCCATATGGTTCCCCATCTCCACCAGGAGTTAATTCCTTAGTGCAGATGCAGGAGTAAGCCCTGGGTATTGCCAGGTGTGCCCTCCCCCAAAATGAAAGAAAAATGAGTTTTTTATTTCCCTGCAAGTCTGGCCAAATTTTTTTTGAAAATATCCGAAGGCAGGGAACTTCTGACTACATAACTTGTCTGAAAGAAATATATGAATTACTTCCATAACTTTTGAAAAAAAAATCTTTAGAAATTTTCAGTTGCAAATGATCAATTAGTCATGTTTTCACTGCTATTAAACTTTTTTCTTTCGTAACTTTTTTCATTAAGAAAGCATTTTTATCACTTCATCTCACTTGAAGATTTAGTTAAAAATCTCTCTCAGTTATCACCAAATCCAAGTAATATTTCCCCTCTCCTTTTTTCCATTTTATTTCGGTAAATACATGCTTCTGTTACCGTTCTGCATTGAAGGCTTTCTTTGTCAGACACCCACTGTAGCTTTACTTGGTCCTCTAAGTTGTATCTGTCTCCACTTTCTGCTATAATATAGGCCTCATAAAATTTCATATTCAGCCATAGAAGAAATGAGACTCAGTCACGCATTTCATATAATCCTGGTTCCTCTTGTTATTTGATATGTGCTAGACAATGCTACTTAAACTTGGTGGGTTTCAATTTTTCTCCTCAGTTTCTCCTCATTTTCTCCTCAGACAATCAATTTTCTGTCTCAGTTAAATGGAGATATTAATAGCAAGAGACAGTATATAGAAAATACAAAACCTGACAAAATAACATCAGGTAAGCTCAGAAGATGTCAATTAAAGCTTTTTGATTTTTAGGCCCATCTTCTCCCTTGCACACTTATAACACTCGTTTGTTTTGATGTTTCTTTATTTCCACTTTGAAAAAAGCTGAGTTCTCTCTTGAACATACACACTTCTCTGATTCTTTCCCCACATCCTTCTCAATAAGTTTCAATAAAAACCTTCTTGCTCAACACACACTAAAAGAAGATATAATTTATTGTGTCATTTGTTATATTGTTCATCAACCTGGTCTCACCTACAGACACTTCCAGGAGAAATTGTGGCGTACAGCCTATACCAAAAGGGTCAATAAGGTGCCAAATAAATACTAAGAGTCTGTACATCCCAAGCACATCCTTCAGGCAGTTCTATTTCATATAGCATCTATTATCAAAATTAAGATATAGACTTATCTAGGTCACCTCCAGTCAAAGAATAATGAGTTAACATGAAAGCAATTTTCTCTATTGATAAAATAAATCTGAAAATGTTGATAAAATTAAGATGTTAGCAGAAGGATCAAAGCTTTGGGGAAGCAGATACTCTAACAAGTAAAAATTATAAAATTATATAAACATAACATATAATTTTATATATTATGTCTATATCATTTTATAATTACATAAATTATATAATATATAAAATTATATATTATGTTTATATAATATATATTATATAAAATTATAATTTTATATAAAATTATATTATATACAATTATATTATATAAAACTTTATACATTATATAAAGTTTATATATTATTATATAGATAAATATAGACTATATGAAATGTATATTTATATATTATATAAAATTTATATATTCCACCCAAGAGAAAAGCTTGTTTCCCCATTGGGTTTCATCAGTAAATGCTCGAGATGAGCCTTCTACTGAGTATACCACCTACATGGCAGAGCCTGGCAAGTTACCCGTGTTTTATTTGATATGCCAAAAACAAGTAACAATTATGTGCACTCATTCCCACGACCTGAAAGAATAGTTTGAGGCTCTTCCTGTCCCGAGCAAGCAGATGCCCTTGGGCTACACTTACGACAGAATATATGGAGATGTTACTGGTGCCTGCTGGAGCAAATCTATGAACAACGGGAATACAAGTGATACAAGAGATAAACATTAAAGGGAAAGAATTAGCAACTGCTATTGTGTACACAATTAAACAGAGAATTGTTCAGATGGAGAATGACTAATATGAAAATCTTATTCTTCCCAATTGTTGATTACCTAGATTTTTACTTTCTAATTTGGATATCATAGGCTGTTATGCTCTTCTATAATACATCCCCTCCTTTCTTGAGGTAACCAGAGATGCACCACATTTATCATCTCTCAATGAAACTAAACAACAGAAGAATGGTAATATAAAACAATGATTTAGCATCATCTCTACTTTAGGGACCCCTCTCTCATGTCAATCAACCAATCAACTCATTTTCCTCTTACTCATCCTCTATGCTGTCCCCACTGCTGTACTCATCTCTGAGCTTTTTTTCCAGCATTTGCACAGCTTAATAATTTTTCTAGAATTAGTTCATAGGCTGAAGAAATAGGACAGTGGATAAGGAGTTTGCCTTGTTTGTGACTGACCTAGGTTTGATCCAGGGCACCCCATATAAACCCCAAACTCCCTTGCCCTTGGGTGCAGAGCTAAATCTAAGCTCTGAACATCAGCATATGTTGCTCCAAAATTTAAAATAAATAAAAATTAAAAGAACAAGTTCAAATCCTACCTTCCCACTATTACCTGGGTAATACAAGAGAATCTGAGTTTTGTAGAACCTAAAAAAGTAAGCACTATTCTTCAATAAGAAGTATATAAAATAAGACTCAGGGACTACAAAGTGTCTTATACAACCGATGGACTTTGAAACTTGAATATTATTACCATCACCATACTTCAGTGTCTGACACCAGCTTGAAAGAATTTTTTCCTCTATGAAATTATCCTACCAGATACATACATAGTAGTTTGAATAGAAACACAGAAATAGAAACCTAAAAGGTTTGGAATAGAAACCTTTTTCTAGGTAAAACGATGACTAATGGGCATTTTAGGAGTATCATTTGTGGTTGACTGCAGTAGTCCTCCCTCCTGGCACCTTGGGAAGAAAATTTTCAAATCCAACATATGTACATTCAGGTGAGAAAACAGTTTAAAGCACCGCCCCTTCTCATTTGTGTCTAGCATATTCTAAAGTCACAGGGCACCACAGTTGTTAAAGAAAACCTATTCCTTACATTCAGGTGTGACAGATCTATGGACAAGTGACATGGTTTTCATTACAAATAAATACACATCCAGAGATGATTCAGAGACTTGCTTGCTAATATCCTGCCATCTTCCAAAAATAAAAATCTATTTCATGGCGTACAGAGCTTCTATCGACTTTTCACATTTCATTTTATTCTCTCCTTCCTACCCTTCCTTTAATGATGTGCTTTCTGGAGCCTCAGGGATTCTGGACAC
>JAJIBD010009670.1:0-89464 GCA_021461705.1 Cryptotis parvus
TAATAATTTACCTAATAATTCTTATTTCTGAAGCCATCATCAGTACTATCTTGAAATATACATGGCAAGCTGAAGAAAAATGGGATGAACCTCGGTATAACGAAAAAACAGAACATCAAAGAAATAGTAGTAAGGTATTTTATGGTGTTATTGACTCTGCTGTAGCGAGATTTTTCTTTGGCACAGTGGACTCTTTGATAGTGACTTCCTAAAGGAGTGACCACTGTGTGTTCCTAAAACCACGCTACTGAAGGGGTAACAAAGGACGTTCACTGCAGGTCATGAGTAGCCAGCATGTTTGTCTAGTATGCTTCTTGCTTTTTAGGGATTCATTCTAGTCCCTGTGGCATGACTTGGAGAGTTAGGAGATTATCCTGAAATCTTAAATATTTATGTTGACTTTCTACCTCAGTAGTACAAATTCATTGTTTTATTTTGTTCATGATATGTGATAAGTAAATTAAAGAATAAGTTGATTTTTCAGTTCTGTTGGAAGAATTTAGGAGTCATATTGTCAGTCTATTGATGGTAGACACTGATACTACAAATAATAGCATTGATGTTTTTTGAACTGATTAAATGGGACTACCTAGAGAATTTAATTAATCAGCAATTGTAGTAACTTTATATTCTAATAACTATTAGGTTTATTAGAAATTTTCTCATGAAACTTTATTTTCTGATAAATCTAATAAATTATCTATTTAATCTAATAAATTATTAGAAATATTTTTTTTTTGGGTCATACCTGGCAGTGCTCAGGGGTTACTCCTGGTGGTACCCAAGGGATCATATGGGATGCCAGGGATCGAACCCGGGTTGGCTACATGCAAGGCAAATGCTGCACTCACTAGACTATCGCTCCTGCCCCTAGAAATAAATTTCTAATCAGTCATTTTAGTAACTATTTTTTTAAGGATAGTACAGTGGGTAGAGTACTTGCACGTAGTTGACTTGGCTTTAATTTTCAGCACTTGAAGATTGGCGGGAGGAATTCCTGAGCACAGAGCCAGGAGTAAGTCCTGAGCACTGACTCCCCCAAAAAAAAAACATTCTCCAAATTTTATTTTATATTTAAATACTAGATTGCTTTGCTATACTAAAATAATGACTTCAGTAATAATATAAACTGATACCTCAGTTAAAAACTTTAAAAATTAAATAGATATAACCAGTCAAAATTAAATAAAATTTAAATATTAGAAGACAAACTTGAAATTTGAAACAGAAGACTACAAGAGGAAATGTATTGGGACTGGAGTGATAGTACAGTGGGTAGGGTGCTTGTCTTGTATGTGGCCAGCCCGGGTTGGATACCCAAGCGTCCCATCTGGTCCCCAAGTGCTATAAGGAGTGATTCTTGAGTGCTGAGCCAGGAGAAAACTTGGAATACTTACTGGTGAGGCCCCAAAAGACAAGGGGGTTGGGGGAAGAGGCAACTTTTAGTATCATTCATAGTTAGGTATTTTACCTTTCACAGAATATGTTAAAAAAATGTACTTCCTGGCTATTTAAGTATAGAGTGTTTTTATATAAGCTGTAATTAAGTGTTTAATTTTTTAGCAGTGCTTAACTGCTAAGTAAGCAGTTAAGCACTGCTAAAAATTTTAAAAAATTAATATAATTTTAAAAATTACCGTTTTTTCAGTTAGCTGTGATTTTTGAAGAGTGAGAGTAGAGTGGTAAGTATACCCAAGATACTATAATTACAGTTTTGCCAATGGTCTGTTCAGTTACACCAGGCTTTGGGGTAGCTTCTAAAAAGCAACACATTAAGTAATTTGAATTTCCATCTTTTCTTTTACTTGTTCATATTCTAATAAGCAATAAATTAAGCAAAGAAAATTTCATGTTAGCAACATAATTATTCAATGTGAATTTTCACTTATAATAATTATGTAATAATCAGTTTTCACTTATAAGACTTTACTGTTCAGTGGATAGTTGGTGTTTAGATATGACTTCTTTGCTAACTTTCTTCAGTTATACTAGAGAAATTCTCATGTGTTATATCAAACAATTGTGTTTTTCTCCCCCTTAGATTCTGAGGTTCATTTCAGATTTCCTTGCTTTTTTGGTCCTCTACAATTTCATCATCCCAATTTCATTATATGTGACAGTGGAAATGCAAAAATTTCTTGGATCATTTTTTATTGGCTGGGATCTTGATCTCTATCATGAAGAAACAGACCAGAAAGCTCAAGTCAACACTTCTGATCTGAATGAGGAGCTTGGACAGGTAAAAAATGGTTGTTTACTTTTCCTAATTTTTTGAACTTTAACCCAAATCATTCATGTGCAAAGCAAGTAATAAAACAAAATATTACAAGATTTGTCAAAAAAAAGTAGCCCTACTTTGCTAAACACATGACTCTTCTTTGATATTTGTAAATATAGATACATTTCTTCCATTACTAAGCACTTTATTTCTATATATAATTCTTTCTTGACTTTTTAAATTTTAGACATCATCTACTGTGGAATATGAAGATATATTTTTATACTACTTCTTCCCCTCTCTTTTTTGGCGAAGTTTCAACTGAATCACAGATGGTTTCATTTGTTCAACCTGTCACTTTTGTTTTTATTTTTTATTTATTTTTATTTATGTTCTGTTTTATTACACCACCGTGAGATGTACAATTACAAAGATGTTCATATTTGGGTTTCGATTATACAGTGTTCCAGCACCCATCCCTCCACCAGTGCCCATTTCCCACCACCAATGTCCCCGATTCCCTCCCCCTCCCCCCTACAAATTATGTCCTGAACTGCTTTTTGGTTCGGAGATGCAGCCTCTCCCTCACTCTGCTAGGGAGATTTTTGCCTCTTGGAATCAGCTCTGGCTTTTGTGAAGCTTGAGCCAAAGGCCCACCTAAAGATCTACATTTCAAAGGGTCATTTACCTGGCCTCATCTCTAGGTAGCCCAGCCCACAATGGAAGATTTTGGCGGGCTTCTTTCTTTTTTCTTTTTTTTTTTAATATATTTTATTTTATTATTTTCCCCCCCAAATATTATTACACCATTTTAGACATACAATTGAAAGATGCTCATGTAGAGTTTTGGTTCTACAGTGTTCCAACACCCATCCCTCTACCCAAACCCATCTCCCATCACCAATGTCCCCACCTCCCCCCCTCCCACACCTCAACTACTTGGCAGGTTCTGTATGTCATTTCTCTCCTCTTTATCTCTCCCTCCCACCAAACTTTCCTGCACATTGTGGAATGCAGTGCATTAAAAGACATTACTGTTTCCACTATTTTAATGGACCAGCGTGGGCGCATAAGCGGCTGTGCAACCTGGGCTCGAACTGGTTTTGCTCTGTTAATCTGGTCGTGAGGCAGTTTCCCAGCATCCGGACATCGAAAATGGTGGCTAGTGTGATGGGCGAGTCTCATCCGGCTGCTTCCGGGACCCCCAGAGGTGATGGGCCCACTCCCAAAACCCATCTGCCCTCCTGGGGGCCCCATAGTCAGCTGAGCCCGGGGCGAGCTGAGTTCCAGCCTCCCCAGCTGGCGGTCTTCTTTCTATAAAATACACTGGAGAAAGAAGAGGGGGCCTTTTTGCCAGTTGGGCTTCCCTTGGCGTTTTGCCTTTCCGTCCTCTCCTTTTCTGTTGGGCTTCAACACATGGTGGCAGCCATCTTGGCCTCCACGTGGCTCTCTGCCCAGCTGGGAACCCAGAGTTCGGGGTTTTTCTTGTTCTTGGATTGTTTATCAGAACCTGTGATAGTAAAGTTTTTTTAAAACTGCGCTGGATTCCTGAGTTTTTTTATCCATCCCTCGCCGTCTTTGGAGGTAGAAGGGAACTTGTTTCCGGTATTGTTGGGGGACCCCAGCAACCAGGTGTGGTCCAATAAAACAAACAGCAGAAACAACAAAAAACCACTTTCTCTAGGGAGATAGAGAAGTTGTATGAATACCCTGTTACCAGCTATCCTGATGATCATCCACCTAACGGCACCACAAACTTCAGAGTATATGTAGATTTAGCATGTTTCATGTTGCTTTATTTTGCTCCCTAGCATCTTTAATTATGTGTGATTTTTAAATGAGAATCTTAGCCTGCGCATATCAGTGTCGAAAGGTAAGCTTGACTTCATGAGGTGGAGATAAGGCTTTTTTTTTAAACATGGGACAGTAAACTCAAGAGGTTTGCTTTATTGTTGTTGTTCCTATTTGTAGGTGGAGTATGTGTTTACAGACAAAACTGGTACACTGACAGAAAATGAAATGCAGTTTCGGGAGTGTTCAATCAATGGCATGAAATATCAAGAAATCAATGGTAGACTTGTACCCGAAGGACCAACACGGACTCCTCAGATGGAAACTTGTATCTCAGCAGCTTATCCCATCTTAACAACTTATCCCATCTTACTACTAGTTCCTCTTTTAGAACCAGTCCTGAAAGTGAAACTGAACTAGTAAGTGACTTTTAAATTATCAGTAGTTGTCTTATTAGAGAGAGCTCTCTTTGATAATGAGTACATTGTAGGAGAAAAAATAAATGTTAATAGTGCGAAGAATATATATTTGAAGCGTGTCTCTGCTGATTCATTGATGAGAACTCAGTAGGCTAGTATAATTTGCTAATTAACGTGTTTAATGTAGTTTTCTGTTAATTGCATGGAAGTTAAGGAAACCCTTACCTCCTCTGAAATAAACATTTTGCTGAGAAACAGAACTTAAATTTATTCTTTCTGAGATGTCCAAAAAGAGGTTTCCCCTTTATTTGCAGTGTGATTATGCCTCTTAAAAGATACTCATGGTGAAAGGCCGTAAGCTAATGTGGCATTACAGCCTTTATGGTGGCATTATAAGCTGAAGCCACCAGCTGTTGTTTGGGCAATTCTGGATCGTAGCATTCCTGTTGTACTTCTCAGGTGACCAGATCACCAACATTAGTTAATCACGTTTTAAAAACTGTTTCTTATCTGCACCATGGGAATCTACTTTTATCCTGAATATTGTATTTCTGCAGCTCAAAGAACATGATCTCTTCTTTAAAGCAGTCAGTCTCTGTCACACGGTCCAGATCAGTAATGTCCAGATGGGACGGCATTGGCGATGGTCCCTGGCAGTCCAACCTTGCCCCCACCCAGCTCGAGTACTATGCGTCCTCACCGGATGAAAAGGCTCTAGTGGAAGCCGCTGCCAGGTAGTTTGCTCTCGTTTCCAAGCCCCCAGGTGTATGCTTCACTTTGGTGGCCACCACATATCAAGCTGGTGTGTGTGTACTCTTGACTTTACTGGAGAACGCTGTGTTCTTTCTCTGTGTGTCTTCCCTTCCCTCACTCTTCTCTCTTACCCCCTCCATTCCCTCTTCCCTCTTCCTCTCTCTCCACCTCATATTTTTCTAAAAATAAGTTCTGTTTTACACACACACACACACACACACACACACACACATACCTATCTTTCAGAAAAACAAAAGGTGATAAAATATCGTGAAGTTAGCATTTTAACTTGTCATGCTAAATTTATAAACACTTAAAGGCAGACATGAATTTAAATTTTAAGAGGCATTTTAAATATGCCTTCAGTTTTATTGTGAAGCAAAATTATTGATGTACTTGTATAAATGCATATTGCATTTAATGCGTAAATGTCACATTTAGTCATTTGAAAGATTTTTTTTCAAATCTGGTGACTATGAAATAAGAGCCCTCACTCCATGAGGGGCCTCCGTTTTCCACATCCGGACTTCCCCTTCGTCAGAACTCCACCCAGCAGACCAGCCTATCACAGCCCGGCTCATGCGGCCGCTTGCGGCGCGGTTCATCAATAAATGCTGGATTTTTGAGATGACTACAAGAGTATGCTACCCGCCGGCAGAGCCTGGCAAGCTACCCGTGTCGTATTTTATATGCCAGATACCAGTAACAATTATAGACCTCATTCCCATGACCTGATGGAATGGTTTGAGGGTTCTTTATGTTCCTGGAGCAAGCAGGTGCCCTTGGGCTCATCTTGCATGAGACAGGTCGTATGCAGATGTTACTGGTGCCCGTCGAGCAAATCGGCGATGAATGGGAAGACAGTGACAGTGATGAAATAAGAGTAGTACCACTTGTAGGAAATAGTTGTCTATTATTATGGCTTCATTCTGATCCTTCATCTTCTGAAAAGCTGTCTTGAGAGGCCGGGAGATAAGGCACTTGTCCTGCGTGGCCAAACAACACCGCCAGGAGTAAGCCCTGGGCACAGCTGGGTCGGCCCCAGAAAAGAACAAGCAAGTCATGCAGTATGCAAAGAAAATAATTTTACAGACCTCTAAGCATTATATTTTAAATGTTTTCCATTCAGATTAAGCTACAACAATATACCGTGCAGTGTGAGCTACCATTTCTTAAATTTCTTTCTCCTTTTAATCCCTAGAATTGGTATCGTATTTGTTGGCAACTCTGAAGAAACTATGGAAGTTAAAATACTTGGAAAACTAGAGCGGTAATTCGTCCCCCCCATATTGTTATTTTCTATTCTATATGACTACTTAATACAGAATAGCAATTGGTGAGCTCTGACCCAAATGCAGGCTGTATTTGGGCCATATACCATTTTTTTCTATAAGCTCTATTTTTATGACTTACAAAGCCTAAATTATTTATTCAGTGCTTCCTTAAAGGAAATATTACAGACCCCTGCCCTAGGGTGATTTCTGTTTCACTCTGTCTTTCTTTTTAGATTTGCAATAGTTTGATCTGAATCTTTCATCTGTATTTTATCTTAGTTTTTTTGAATTTGCTTATATACTTACTGTTACATATTACTGGGCTAGCGAATGTCTTAGGTTTCTACTCATGAAATAAAGAAAAACTTGTAAAAAAAATTTGTGGGGAGAAGAAGGGTCGGTTTGGGTTACTCCTGGCTCCGGTCCACACAGCAGTGCTCAGGGGACCATTTCCAAGGCAGGGATTGAACAGGTCTCAGTCGCGTGCAAGCAGGGGCTCTTGTTCTCTCCCCTACATCCCAGGAAAAGGTGCATTTCCTGTGACAAAGGAATAGCTTCCTGTTTCCAATGCTTATACCGTGTAATCAGTTAGTCAGCTCTTACTCATGCCTCTTCTCTATTCATTACTTGTAGTCACATCTCAACTCCAGTTGTGCTTTTTGAAAGCGGCTTCCCCAAACTATAGAGAACCGTGCTTTGGCTCCCTTTTTATGTGGGAGGTGGCCTAGCCCATTTTATCTACTTATATTTTTTTTTTTTTTTTGCTTTTTTGGGTCACACCCGGCAATGCTCAGGGGGGCTACTCCTGGCTCTGCACTCAGGAATTACTCCTGGCGGTGCTCGGGGACCATATGGGATGCGGGGATCTAACCCAGGCCAGCATGAGCCGGCCGCGTGCAAGGCAAGCGCCCTACCCGCTGGGCTGCCGCTCCGGCCCTATCTACTTATATTTTGACTCAGTGTTTTGTCTCTGATAAGTGCAAACCTTTCCAGACAAAACTCTGGAAACCACACCTGACCATTTACAGCCTCCTGTTTGTTTTCCCACCTGCACACACATGCCCTGTCACAAGTTCAGAATCACGGCTGTAATGAGCCTGTTAACATGAGTTTTGTATTTTTCGGAGATGTGCAGATGGGCTGGAGGGCAGAGGAGATTGATCATCCGATATCTTCTGCAGTGAGAAAATCAGGGATTTGCGCGCGGAACTAGATTCTAATCTGCCACTTAAAGCTTCTTTGGCTTTAGGCAAATTACTTTCACCTTCTGAGTTTAATAATCTTTACTATAAAACAAGATACTGAATGACATGGCGTATATAAAGCACTTGGCATTTAGAAAGTACTGGATAAATATCAGTTTCTCAGTTTCTGTCTTGTTTTATTAATGACTCATAATCCATCATCCTAGGAAATAAAGTCGAGATTAATGTTTTGTTCAAAATTGGACATTTTATCTTTCATTTTAATTCTTTCCAAATATTTACTTTACACTTTAGTTTTCTTCTCTTTTTACCCCTTAGATATAAGCTGCTTCATGTTCTGGAGTTTGATTCGGATCGCAGGAGAATGAGTGTCATTGTAGAGTCCCCTTCAGGTAATCACCCTAAAATCCTGTGAATTTTTATTATCTATATTAACAGTTTGATGACTTTTTTTGTTTTTTTTTTAGGTGAGAAGTTACTGTTTACTAAAGGAGCAGAATCGTCAATTCTCCCTAAATGTGTAGGTGGAGAAATTGAAAAAACTAGAAGCCATGTGGATGAATTTGCTTTAGTGAGTACAAATTTGTATGGTTTAAAGAACTCTAAAAGAGAGATGTGCACACGGGAAAGATTTAAGGTCTCATTTCTGTAAATTTATCGAAAACTGTATCACTGTTGTATTGAATTGACTTCACTTCCTTTGGCTAAAAATTGGCTTTTATGCAGAGAGGAAGAGGGAGTGGGCGGGGGGTTAAGAGAGAAGAGTGAGAGAGGGGAAGGCTCCAACTCTTTCCGAGTAAATTTCTTTTTAGTAAAGACTACCTTGCTTCACTTAAATTAAGTTGTTAGTTTTTTAATTGAATAAAATCATTTGTAATTTATTTTTTGAGATTGGAGAACTCAGTTTATTTCACTGAATTCTTATTTCCCGTTACTTTTTTTGGCCAATTTTTGTCTTTAATTTTTCTCGTTTAGAAAGGGTTAAGAACTCTGTGTGTGGCCTACCGGCAGTTTACACCAAAAGAGTATCAGGAAATCGATAGGCTCCTGTTTGAAGCGAGGACTGCCTTGCAGCAGCGTGAAGAGAAACTTCGCGGATGTCTTCAAGTTCATAGAGAAAGACCTGATACTGCTCGGGGCAGCAGCAGTAGAAGATAGGTAAGTGTCAGGTAAACAGGCAATACCGCTTTTCTTTTGTAAGAATTTTTTCTAGTCCAGTGTTTCTAATATAGGGCATAAAAACTCCATTTATGGGCATAGTATCACTTCACTTGTATCACTTGTCTTCCCGTTCATCATCGATTTGCTCCAGCGGGTACCAGTAACATCTCCATATGTCCTGTCACATGCTAGTAGAGCCAAAGGGCATCTGCTTGCTCCAGGAACATAAAGAGCCTCAATCCATTCCATCAGGTCATGGGAATGAGGCCTATAATTGTTACTGGTATTTGGCATGTCAAATACAACACTCATAGCTTGCCAGGCTCTGCCGTGCGGATGGGCATAGTATGACTTAATAAATTTAGGCTTAAAGCCTAAATTTTGTATTAATATATAAAATGTGTGCTCTAGCCAGATAACCAGAATAGATAAAATAGATGCTATTTTAATATTTCCTGAAAAACTGGTTTCAAGGCTATGAATTCCCTAACATGTTTCCCGTCCATGAAGCTCCGTATCATTCCTTCAAGTTGAATGACAGCCAGCTAGATAGGGCATTCTTGGTAAGGTATTCATGCCATCAGTTGTGGTACTGTTATCCCTCCATCCTCCTCTGGCTCAGAGTTTAATTTGATAGATCTGCTGTATATCTCGTGGGCTTTCCTTTGCATGTAAGTTCTTTTTTTTTTTTTTTTTTTTTTTTTTTCTGGATTATTCCTTCTTTATTTATTTTTTTTTTAAATTTAATTTTATTATTTTCCCCCAAATATTATTACACCATTTTAGACATACAATTGAAAGATGCTCATGTAGGAGTTTTGGATCCACAGTGTTCCAACACCCATCCCTCCACCCAAACCCATCTACCATCACCAATGTCCCCCACCTCCCTCCCCCTCCCGCACCTCAACTACTTGGCAGATTCTGTATGTCATTTCTTTTCGTCTTTATATCTCCTTCCCGATAAACTTTCCTGCTCTTCGTGGAATACAGTGCATTAAAAGACATTACTGTTTCACTATTTTTAGTGGACCGGCGTGGCCGCTGCGGCGCGCTGATCTGAGCTTCGAACTGGTCTTGCTCTGTTGATCTGGTGGTGAGGCATTTTCTCAGCGTCTGGACAGCGAAGATGGTGGCTAGTGTGATGGGGCGGAGTTTCATCCGGCTGCTTCCGGGACCCCCCAGAGGCGACGGGCCAACACCCAAAACCCATCTGCCCTCCTCGGGATCCCATCGTCCAGCTGGGCTCGGCGCGAGCGGGCTCCAGTCTCCCCAACCGCTTGCGCGCTTCGGCATACTGGTTCCCGGGCGGCTCCTGGGCGGGTCCACCAGACTCGACAAAATGGAGGGGGAGTGGCTTAACCCTGACTCCATCTGGCGAATTCCCAGTGATTCCGCTTCTGGGAGCCGCCTACCTGGGCTCGAACTGGTCTTGCTCTGTTGATCTGGTGGTGGGTCAGTTTCTCAGCGTCTGGACAGCGAAGATGGTGGCTAGTGTGATGGGCGGGTTTCATCCGGCTGCTTCTGGGACCCCCAGAGGCGATGGGCCAACACCCAAAACCCATCTGCCCTCCCTGGGGATCCCATCGTCAGCTGGGCTCGGCGCGAGCCGGGCTCCAGTCTCGTAAGTTCTTTTTTTAATCTTGCTGTTTTCAATATTCTTCTTCTTCTTTTTTTTTTTTTTTTTTTTTTTTTTGCTTTTTGGGTCACACCCGGCGATACTCAGGGATTACTCCTGGCTCTGCACTAAGGAATTACTCCTGGCGGTGCTCGGGGGACCATATGGGATGCCGGATTGCACAGGCTGGCAGCATGCAAGGCAAAGGCCCTGCCCGCTGGACTATCATTCCAGCCTGCTTTCAATATTCTTTACCTTTGGATTTTGTCCTTTTTAAGTATCACATGTCTTGGATTTTCTCTAGTGGAATCTTTTCACAGGGACCATTTAGGGCTATAATCCCTCAACTCTGGGGAGATTCTTAGCAATGATTTCTTTAATCATTGTTTCTTCATCACTTTTGCCTTCCTGTCCTCCAGGAACTTTGATAATTCTTAAGTTCTTCTTGAACTCACCCCATGGTTTCGGTTTGCTGTTCGTTTATTTTCTATTTCCCACCTTCCACAATTTCCTAGTGCTGTTTCCACCTCATCTTGGAGCGCCTCGATTTTTTTGCTCACCTTCTGTTATTCTGCTATTCGAACTTCTTTTGACTTTTTTCATTCATATTACATAACATGTTTCTCATTTCTGACTGTAGTAGAGCTTCGCTTTGACTGTTCTACTTTCTCGTGCTTTGCTGACTACCTGTGCTGTCGTTTCTTTGAACTTGTTGAACAGAACATCCTCATCACAGTGTCACGAAAACACTGTCCGAGGAGTCTATTGCTGTTTATGTTTTTGGTGACACTGTGCGCATGCAGTGAGCTTGATGGTTTTCCTACGTGTTTTCCCTATTTGCTTCCTAGTGTTCTTGCTGTGGGTAGGCCTTTGTAGTTGGATGCCCTGGAAAATGCTGAGGTTGCTCTGTTTGCTCTGCCTGTCTTCACCAATGACAGGAAGTCTGCCAGCAGTGTAGTTTGTAGAGCAGATCTTTAGTGTGGCCACACAAACACTGTATGCTTCAGGTGCTGTGGTGTGGGCCACTCAAAAGGTGCAGATCGGGTGTAGAGGCTGCTGGGAGCTAGCCGGAAGGGAGGGGGCTCTGTCTCCCAGTCCAGATTAATCCTAGTGGTGCCAGCCAGAGGTGGGCCTCAACCCAGCTGACAGAGCAGCAGGCAGAAGGTCTGAAATTTAAGACATTTCATAATGCAGTAGGAGTTATGAAAGCCATGTTCGTAGTTTTAGGCTTATAAAAATTAGTCTTGAAGATAGTCTCTTAAAAGAAAGGTTTTGGGTTAAAATTAGTTTTGAAGGGGCCGGGCGATAGCCCAGCAGGTAGGGTGCTTACCTTGCGCGGTTGGCCCAGTGCCGGCCAGGGGTTCGATCCCCGGCATCCCATCTGGTCCCCGAGCACCGCCAGGAGTGATTTTTGAGTGCAGAACCAGGGGGTAACCCCTGAGCATTGCCCGGGGTGTGACCCAAAAAGCAAAAAAAAAAAAAAGTCTTGAAGATAGACTCTTAAAAAGATAAGGGTTTTGACTCTAAAAGATAAGACTCTGTTGGGGTCAGAGGTGAAGTAGAGGGATTAAAACACATTCATGTGGGGCCGGAATGGGTAAGGCGTTTGTTTGCCTTGTACATGGCCGACCCGGAGTTTGATCCCTGGCATGCCATATGGTTCCCCCCAAGTACCACCAGGAGTAATTTCTGCTCGCCAGGGGTGACCCAAAATGAAAACAAAGAAACAAAAACACATGCATGCAGCAGACTCTGGGTCAGTGTCCAGCGCTTCACCGCTGTATCCCGAGAGGCCCTGAGCAACAGCATAGTCCCAGTAATCCCTGACACCATAAGGCTCAAACAGCTACTCATCCCCACTGCTAGTCCTCTTACGAATAGTGTGGAGGATCTTCTGGTCCTCCCGGGCGATGTGGGAGAGGACCCATCCCGCCGCGAAGAGAACAAACAGGTTTTATATTAGCCAAACAGTCAGTTATGTAGTTAGTCCCACTTCTTCGCTAATAGGAGAAAGTCAGTTCTATTCCTAGTCCACAGCATCCTTAGGTCAAGGAATCCAGAATTTACCTTTATTGACTGTGTGATTTTTTTTTTCGATGTCAAAAAAAAAAAAAAAAAAGCATTCTATACTACTAATTTTGTTTCTTTTATTTTCAGGTTACAGGATAAAGTTCGAGAAACTATTGAAGCATTGAGAATGGCCGGTATCAAGGTCTGGGTGCTCACTGGGGATAAACATGAAACCGCTGTCAGCGTGAGTTTATCGTGCGGACACTTTCACAGAACCATGAACATCCTTGAACTTACTAACCAGAAATCAGACAGCGAATGTGCTGAACAATTGAGGCAGCTTGCCCGAAGGTAAGACTTGTAGTTCCCTGGAGTATAGATTCAGGAGTCGGCTGAATGAGATGGCCTGCTGCTGTTTTCTGTAGCCCCTGGCACAAAAATTATTAGTGCATTTTATATTTATTTTTATTAAAAAATTTGTGTGTGGTTTTGGGCCAAACCTGGTGGTGCTCTGAGGTAACTCCTGGCTCTGTATCAGGAATCGCTCCTGGCAGTCTCGGGACCATATGAAATGTTGGGGATCAAACTTAGGTCAGCTGAGTGCAAGGCAGCTGCCCTCCCACTGCACTATCATGCTGGCCCCTAATTGTTACATTTTTTAATTAATGAAAAGGTGTGCAAAGAATGATAATTCATAATGTGAACATTAAGTGAAATTTAAATTTGGGTGTCTGTGCGTAGTTGTACTGAAAGCAGACACATTCACCCATTTATACGTTGTTGTCAAGGCCCGTGCTACACTGCAGATTGGGGAATGGAGCTCAGGGAGGCAGCAGGTGTGTGATTCCTCCTGCTGAGGAACGCCCGGCGTCCCATATGGTCCCCCAAGCACTGCCAGAAGTAATTCCTGAGTGCAGAGCCAGGAGAGTAACCCCTGAGCATTGCCAGGTGTGACCGACTCCGCCTTCTAAAAAAAATCCACATCTCAGGAGGGAAGATGCAAGTTATGTGCTCAGGCACCATGAGCCCCCAGATTGAAGAGAAGTTGGCTTTTGTTTTCTATATCTGTAATATGTAAATTCTGTATTAAATATCACTTGATCACTTGACATCCATTATTCATCAATTTGCTTCGAGTGGGCACCAGTAGCATTTCCGTTGGACCCCTATCACGTGCCCGTGTAGCCCAATGGCATCTGGTTGATTCAGGAATATGAAGAGCCTCAAACTGTTCCTTCAGGGTCTTAACAAGGAAGTCTGACCATCTTGTAGGTGGGCGGCCACATGATCTTTTGACATCCCTTGGGATCCAGTCAGTAACAGCTCTAGTCCAGCGGTCGTCCTCCAAATCGCATTACATGTCCAGCCCATCTGATTTTCAATGCCTTGGTATTAAATATATATATATATATATATATATATATATATATATATATATATATATATATATATATGTATGTATTTTTAATTTAATCACCGTGAGCTACACAGTTACAAAGTTGCTCATGATTGGGTTTCAGTCCTCCACGTTCGTCCCCTGTCTCTCCACCAGCACGGTTTGCACCACCGGTGACCCCAGTTTCCCTCTCCCCCTCTCCCCACCCCAGCTACCTCTGCGGCAGGCACTTTTCTTCCCCCTCCCTGTCCCTCTCCCACTTCCCTACCCACTCCCCTTCCTCCTATAGGGCGCTATGGTTTGCAATACAGATACTGAAAGGCTTGTCCGTTTACCTACTTTAAGCACGCAGTTCTTATCCAGAGTGGTCATTTCCAGCTGTCTTTGGTATAGTGGTCCCTCCTCTGTCAGAAGTGCACTTTTAATATTACACCGTTAAAACACAGAAGAAAGTTGATTATTTTATCACCAAATTAGATGGATAAGTATGGTGTTTATTGTCCAGTGGCAGATTAATATTTTTCCTATTTGAAAATGAATATCCAAAAAGAAATAAATTCACATTAGAGATATTATTATACTAAAATAAATCTAATTACTGAGAATAGAAATTTTCAATTGATCTTGATGATAGAGAACATTCATTTTGAATCCTGCATAAGCAAAATATTGCTCTCTCCCTGTTAAAAATATTTAAATTTGTAATATTATACACTTGAAAGTTATTAAGAGTAAACCGTAAATGTTATTGTCACAAACTAACTGGTAATTATATAGTAGTTAACGAGCCTTGTGATGAAAATCATTTTGCAATAAATACATTGCACACTGTAAAATTACAGTTTGGAGCTAGGGATATAGTATCGGGATCAGGGCTCAGCAGGGCCTGGGTTTGACCCTTGGGACCTTATGGCTTCCCAGAAATGCGCCAAGTGTGACGCCTGTGGGCCCGAGCACTGCTGAGGTGCCCCTGATGGTCCCTAGCTGCAGGGACAGGTAGAACCTCATTCCCAGGTCCTTGCATTGACCCTCCAGCCAGTTCCTGAAAATTACCAGGGGTGGCTCCAAGGCCCTAGAGCACCACTTGGGAGCAAGCCCCCCCAACCCCCTGCCCATTTTTTAAAATAAACTATATATTTATCTTAATATTGTCTCAGTAAAATGGGTGAGGACTGTTTCTCATGAGCAGTCTGTTATGCTGGGAAGCCAGCATCATTATTTCTTTTTGGTGGATGTAACTCACAGTCTTGCTTTTTTTTTTTTTTTTTTTTTTTGGGGGGTGATTCCAAATTTAAAAAAAAAAAATCTTAACATTATACTGAGGATGAATTTTCTTTTAATCTTTTTAAAAATTTAATGTGGACAAAAGCCACGACTCTTCATACAGTTCTAGAGTTGAAATTGATTAGCTTATAGAATTCTAATATTAAAATCAATGAGTATAAAAATCTATTTATGTGAGAATAATTATATCTTATCATGGTGTTAAGTCCTCGCCTAAGGATGTCCTGAGCTGTTTGTTGCTAGTTGAGCCTTCTCTGTTGCTGCCTGTTGGGTTTTAGTTGGCTTCTGTGTTACTTTCCATCTAATTTAATGTGTGCCTACTGGAATTTCAGTATTGAGGAACAGGAGGTGCAGAGACTTCAGGAACTTTGGTCTGGGCCAATAGTTGACATGGTGCTGGCTGTAGGAGGTAGGATTGGCTGCGGAGTTTCTCCAAGTACTGGGTGAGGAGGGCTGAGGAGGAGGCTGCCTACCCTAACGCCAAATAACGCCAGAGTTCTCAGCCTGGGCACCAAAGTACCTGAAATTACTCACAATTTGGCTTCTCTGCAGAGAATATTACTGAAGTGGTGGAGTTGAGCCCTTGGCTTGGCTGCAGTGTTGGGGGTGGGTATAGCTGCTGGGGTTCGGGCCAGGCGGTACTCAGCCCACCTGACCACCTTACAAGGGTGCCCCCAGAGTTTTCAGCAGCCGGGACCGATGTTCCCCATGAATTTGAGCTGCTTGATTTGCATCCCCTGGAATCAGCAGCGTTGAATCAGCAGAGCCGAGCTAGAGGGTGAGTCAGCATGGCGAGAGCAGTGGAGGCGAGACCACAGTGCTGCTTCGAGTGCTGGCCTGGACAACATAAAGGAGGTTGCACCAGAGTGTGAAACCGTGCCCTACCACTTTTCGCTGATAAAGCCTTACTGCCAAAGGGGAGGGAAGAAAAAGCAGTTGGACAAAATAATACGCTTAGTAATGTAGTTAATATGCATACTAATAGCAATGTGTGGGGTTTTTTCCTCCTAAAAGTAAGGTATGTGGGTGACTGATCAATGTTTTAGTAAGAATCTAGTGTTTGTGAGTATAAACAATATGACTTCAGGGTGTCTTAGGGAAGATATAATTATTGTCTCTTTTAAGAATAACAGAGGATCATGTGATTCAGCATGGGCTGGTGGTGGATGGGACCAGCCTATCTCTTGCACTCAGGGAGCATGAAAAACTCTTTATGGAAGTTTGCAGAAATTGTTCAGCTGTATTGTGCTGTCGTATGGCCCCACTGCAGAAAGCAAAGGTATGTTTGGTTGTAAAAATTTCCATAAGAATATTTCAGTCAGAAACATTTTCTAAGATTAATGTCTGAGTCACATTGGGTGGCTTGCAGTAGATGAATTTTATTAGTAGTCAGTCATTTCTCATATTATAAATTTTATGAATCTGTGTTAGACCTCTGGATTTTTCACAAATATTAAAATTTTAACAGATTTTACAAATGAGTTTCAGAAATCAGTTACTTACCTAGAGAGGGAATCTTGGAAAGGCTTAATTTCTCTGCAGGTAGTTTTGTTGACCTCCTTCTCTTATATCCTCATTGAGTGTTCATTTTCCTTATTAAAAGTAGCTAGTAAGGGATGACTAGGACTTTAGTAAAAAGCTGAAATGCGGGGCCGGGGCGATAGCCCAGTGGGTAGAGGGCGTTTGCCTTGCTTGCGGCCGGCCTGCGCCGGCCCGGGTTCGGTCCCCGGCATCCCATATGGTCCTCCAAGCACCACCAGGAGTAATTCCTGAGTGCAGAGCCAGGAGAAACCCCTGAGCATTGCCGGGTGTGACCCAAAAAGCAAAAAAAAAAAAAAAGCTTAAATGCCAGTTGACTTGTGATTTATAGGAAATATTTATTTGTTTGTTTGTTTGTTTTTTTTCCTTTTGGGGTCACTCCCGGCGATGCTCAGGGTTACTCTGGCTCTGCACTCAGGAATTACTCCTGGCAGTCTCGGGGGACCATATAGGATGCCAGGGATCGAACACAGGTCGACTGCGTGCAAGGCAAATGCCCTACCCACTGTGCTATCGCTCTGGCCCCATTACAGGAAATATTTAAATGAAGCTATGATTCTAGTAAAAGCCGATAGAAATATTTTTTGTAGTTTGAGGTCTTAGACTGTATCCCTTCAAATATGCGTCTTAATGCCATTTCACATATAGGTCTCATAAATTAATCCTTTTTTTTTACTTCAGAGTTTTATTAAAAAAGAGCATTTTATTATAATTGTTATAATTTTATTATAATTTTATTATAATTTATCACATACCCCAGTCTATGGAGTCCAAATAGAACAAAAGCCTCAATTTCTCATAAAAGCAATTGAGAGTATTCCAATTAAGCTTTTCATTATATCAAATAGAACCTTGATTACATTTTTAAATTATATTACAAGAGCTAGTATTCATTTTGTATCGAGAGAATAATATTGTTAAAAATGAATTTGTGTGACAAAGTTTAATTAGTACAATTTTTATGCATTTAATGGGCTTTTTACAATTCCGAGCTGTGTTACTAGGTGCCGCTTCCCGTCAGGAAAGCTGCAGGGACACTGATTTGCGGTGTCCTTCCTGGATGCTGCCATTGTTTAATGAGGTTCCTCTTGCTGTGTCATTCTCTGAAAGACATTGCTCACTTTTATTGGGGGTGCCAGGGAGCAAACCCGAGTCCTCAGACACGCAAGGCCAGTGCAGTCCCCCTACGTTACTAGCATCTTTGTGGAGAATCCCTCAAAAATACGATCCCAAGTGCATATTTCCATCTCATATACATCAGATTTTTTAGTGACCATTCTTAGAAAAGTTGTCTTAGATAAAGTACTTTATATAAATATAAGAATATTGAAATTTTATCATAAATAACTAGTTATCTCCCTTTCAGGTAATAAGACTGATAAAAATCTCTCCTGAGAAACCTATAACGTTGGCTGTTGGTGATGGCGCTAATGGCGTAAGCATGATACAAGAAGCACATGTTGGCATAGGTGATTGATTTTTTTTTCTTAAACTTTTAAAGTTGGTATGATTAATTATTGGATGATTTTTTTAATCTTGCTTTTTTTTTTTTTTTTTTTTTTTTTTTTTTTTTTTTTTTTTTTTTTTTAATCTTGCTTTTATAAAGTATAATATAAGTATGAATAAAATTAAATGACATTTTATAGTTCAGTGTATCCCCACTTGGAAGTGTATTTTTTATTAAGCCCATTATTCAGAATAATGAGGTGACTACAAGAGTTGCCTCCGCTCGGCAAGCCTGGCAAGCTGCTCGTGTCGTATTTGATATGCCAAGTACCAGTAACATTTATATTAGATCATTCCCATGACCTAATATAATGGTTTGAGGCTCTTTATGTTCCTGGAGCAAGCAGATGCCTTTGGGTTCTACTAGCATGAGACAGGACATATGGAGATATTACTGGTGCCCGCTCTAGCAAATAGAAGATAGTATGATAGTGATTATTCAGAATATTTTAATTTCTGGTTTTCAGAATGAATACTGTATTAGCTAATTTTATCTTTGCCAGTTCTCCTTCAGAACCTTCCAGAACGCCTTAGTCCTTCAGAGCTAAAATAACAAGCAGTAGTATAATGGTAAGCATAGCTGCCTTCCAGGACTTAAGTAACTTTCTTGCTATTTTGTTTTGGGTCCACATCTGGCAGTGCTCAGGGCTTTCTCCTGGCTCTGCACTCAGGGAATCACTCCTGGCGGTGCTCAGGAATGACTATGTGGGAGCCAGGAGGCGAACCCAGGTGAGCTGTGTGCAGGCAAACACTGAACTACCCACTGAACTACCTTGCTGGCCCCTTAAGTAACTTTACTTCCACGTGCCATTTTGTACCTTTTAAAGTATCTGCACTCATTATTTTTTCCTTTTTTTTTTTTTTAATTTAATTTGTGCTTTCTATAAGAATGCTCTCACAGTCTTGCAGTCCTCTTTTAGAATACTACATTGCACTCTAACGATTCTCGTTTTGTCTCCCTTTGTATTGGGTCTCTCTGTCAGTGTTCAGGAGGCTGATAGTCACTCCTGATGATAGTGGGAATAGTGTTGTTCAGGCCTCAACACCTTGGGGATCATGGTGGCCACCCTGGTCATGTGGGCAGAGGCGGCATCCCAGTGGCGGCAACCAAGCCTGGGGCCTCTGTAGCAGGGATGGCGCCGGCCCCTGAGCAGCTCTCTGCTCCTCCTCTGTGGCTCCTTCCCAACTATTTTTCATCTTATAGGTAGTTATTGTTTGTATTTTTTTGAAGTAAAATAGACTTTTTAATTAATTTATTTCATAATTTTTTAAGTATTTTATTGTACCACTGTGAGATATGCAGCTACAAAGATGTTCATGTTTGGGTTTCAGTCATACAGTGTTTGTATTTTGAGGCTACACAGAGTGTTCAGAAGCTGCTGCCTACGTATGCAGGCGTCACTCCCAGAGATTCTCTGGGGAACCACGTGGTAACAGGGATAGGACCCGAAGCCCTGACATGCGAAGCATCCACTCCAGCCATTTGACCATCAGCCTGGCCCTGAACCATGTTCTTGTTTTCCTTGTTTCCTCACACAAGTATAGGTGCAAAGGAGAAAACTGTAGGTTTGGACTGAGGATAAAGCTTTAGTTAACAGAGAGTTGGGGTAGTTTCCTGCCTGTGCTGATTAGCTCTGGGGTCCAGTGTTTCCACTATAACCTTCAAGTCAACTCCTTTCTCTTTGAGCTGATTAACTATTTTGAGAACTGAATTAAAAAGGAAAAAGTATGTTACTGCATCACATTCATTTACATAACAGTGTTAATAGCTTTCTGTTTCATGATTAAATCATAAAAAAGTAATTAAAATGGATTTATTCTAATATGGAAATATGCTGAGTAGTATATAGAATAGATTCAGATGTTTGGAAATTCAGTACATAAAAAGGAAGACACAGAGAAACAAATTATTTGATTAAAAGTAATTGATGTGCCGGGGCGATAGCCCAGCGGGTAGGGGCGTTGGCCTTGCACGCGGCTGGCCGATGCCGACCCGGGTTCGATTCCTGGCATCCCATATGGTCCCCGAGCACCGCCAGGAGCAATTCCTGAGTGCAGAGCCAGGAGTAACCCCTGAGCATTGCCGGATGTGACCCCAAAAAAAGCAAAAAGAAAAAAAAGTAATTGATGTAACTGGGATAAAAACCAAGAAGCTGGCTCCCATTCCGTTGCTTGTAAAGCAAAAGAAGATCTAGATGGATTAAGGATTTAAGTAATTTTTAAAGACACTGAAAGTGTTGTAAGAGTTTAAATAAATCTTCCAATTTGAGATATTTAAGTATCTTTTAACTACAATAAAGAGGAACTATCTGAAAGAAAACATCACTATGGCAGAAATATTCTTTGGAAACACACTTTAAGAAATATGGGGCCGGGCGATAGCCCAGCGGGTAGGGCATTTGCCTTGCACGAGGCCGGCCTATGCCGGTCTGGGTTCGATCCCCGACATCCCATATGGTCCCCGAGCACCGCCAGGAGTAATTCCTGAGCAAAGAGCCAGGAGAAACCCTGAGCATTGCCGGGTGTGACCCAAAAAAATTAAAAAAAAAAAAAAAAGAAATATTTGCAAGTGTTCCTAATATATGAAGTCTTAACAAATTAAGGAGAATAAGAAAACTAGCGAGTGAGATTGCACATCAGTTGTGAGAAGAGAAATTTAATAATAGTAACTGCAAAAAATTTTAGTCACACTGATAAAAGAATTCAGGTTAAAATGAACTACAAATTGGTGAAAATTACAGAGATAGATAAAAGCTGATTGGCAAAGGAAAGACTAACAAATGTTAGTGGGAGTGTAAGTTAGTATACCCTACATTATGGCAAAGTTTTAAATGTGTGTTTATGTCTTGGCCTTACCAGTATGTAGTCAGGAATTTCTTTTTAAAAAATGAACATGTTTGGGCGGAGGCGATAGCCCAGCGGCTAGGGCGTTTGCCTTGCAGCGGCCGGCCTGTGCCGGCCAGGTTCGATCCCGGTATCCCATATGGTCCCCGAGCACTGCCAGGAGTAATTTCTGAGTGCAGAGCCAGGAGAAACCCCTGAGCATCGCCGGGTGTGACCCAAAAGGGGAAAAAAAAAGGACATGTTTGTCTATTAAGATACATGTTAAAAACCATACCTAAAATATACAGTGAAACAGAACACTCTTATTTTTTGTACATTGTTTATGTACTAAATAATACGCCCAGAAGGAAAAATTATAGAATAGACCAAAAATAGGAGCTTTTGTTGAGTATTAGGTGACTGTCTTTACCTATAATTTTTACTATTTTAGTCCTTTTTAGACAAAAAGTTTATTTAGAAATTTTATTCATATTTGTTTGATAAAATTCTGTGCTGATTCCGCATGATGATGTGTACTTTAAGAAGGAAACCTGTGTGAAGCCAGAGGAATGGTGCAGTGGGTAGAACGCTTGCCTTGCATATGGCTGACCACATTCTATCCCCAGCGGCCTATATGGTCCCCATCCCTGGCAGGAGGCGATCCCTGAGCACAGAGCCAGTAGTAAGGCCTGAACACAGTCAGGTGTGGCCCAAAAAAAATTAAAGTAAAAGTTATGATGGACCAGAGAGCTGTACAGTGGATAAGACCCTTGCTGTGCGCACTATTGGCCCAGGTTTAATCCCAGCACTCCATATGGTCCCCCAAACCCCACCGAGTGACCCAAGCACAGAGCCAGAGTAAGCCCTGAGCACTGCCAGGTTTTGCCCAAAAAAAAAAAAAAAAAAGAAAGCTGTTATGGCTGGCCAGATCAGGAAGCTGCTGGCCAAACTTTGTTTGGAGGGGTGCAACCACTGTCTCTAATAAACCTTGCCGTTTGAAATCAAAAGCAAAGTTAGGCTCTGACAGCAAAATTTCAGCTCTGATGGCTCAACCAGTGCAGAGACATGGAAAAAATCCCAGATATCCTACCTGCCACTTATAAAACATTCAAAAATACACTGTTTCTTCATTTGCCTCTGAAGAAAGCTGTGTAATAAGTTTGTAGGATATTTTCTACAATGGTTTGGGAAGAACAATGTGATGGTTTTTTTGGAGTCAAGGACCAAAAGATGGAAATTCCACGGTTACCAAGAAACCAGAAGCATAGCACATCTGGGGGGACGTTTCACATTGGGTGGCCCATGAGAACAGCCTGATAAAAGACTGGAAACAGTCAGTGCTGGGGGCGTGAGGGGTAGATGTGGAACGTCTCATTCACTGAGTGGGAATGTAAACTGGTTCAGCCTTTACGGAAAACCTTATGAAGTTGGCCCAAAAAATAAAAGCAATAGAACTTTAAAAACAAACCTATGTAAAATTGGTTTAGAGCATTCTTTTCCATTAGAAATCTGTTAAGTAAAGCAAGTGAGTCAGAAGGAGTAGACAAATACCAATACAGGATGACCACATTCACATGTGGAGATAAACAAAACAAGGCAGTAGAAAATGGGCAATGAAAACAAGCCTGAGGTTCTGCCAACTGAACTGAAGGTCCAAGGGTTGTGCCAACTGAACTGAGTGTGCCATAGCAGGACTATGCCTAAAACATTACTATTAATACTACATGATACCTCAGTCTTTTTTGGTCTGTTAACTAGTGCTCGGTGCTTCTTGTAAGATGTCATTTTTAAAGTACCTTTCAGTATTGTTTTTCTATTTTATTTTAATTTTTTTGAAAATTGATAGTAGATCCTGGTGTATAATATAATAATCTATGTATTTAGTGAAATAGACCCATCTTTCGAGAGGCTGCTGTTGTTATTTTTGGCGTAACATACATAACAACACACAGGGATCCTGTGTAGGGATCCCTAAGTGCAAGTTCCACTTCTACAGAAAGTTAAGGTATTTGAAGACATAACATGAAAATTATTCTGATTAAATCACTAGTGTATTTTCCTTTTTGTCCCTTTATTACAGGAATCATGGGTAAAGAAGGAAGACAAGCAGCAAGAAACAGTGACTATGCAATAGCTAGATTTAAATTTCTGTCCAAATTGCTTTTTTGTTCATGGTCATTTTTATTACATTAGAATAGCCACCCTTGTACAGTATTTTTTTTTATAAGGTGAGTTTTGTGGAGATACTTCAGTTTTTCCCTTTTCAAATGTTTTAAATTTTAACTTCAAACTAAACATCTAAACTTTTGAGTACTTTCTTTTAAATTGTAATAGCATTACATTTTAACATAGTTTTCAGGTGTGGGACATTACAAATCAGTATCTGAATATGTGGAGATACTTTGCAAATCAATCATTGACACATATGTGGTTTTTAATTGTTTCTCTGTAATAATTGTTTATGGTGTATGCTTTATTTTATCATAAATCTAATATGTGCTGATAGAAAACAATTCAGTGGTTGCCTGAGGTTATGGGCACTTCAGTGAGTTTTCATTGAACTCCTTAATCATGGCTTCAAGAGGTCTTAATCTTTGTTTTGTAAATAACCACTTAGTGGTCCATATAGGATATAAACTATAGTAGAGAGGTTATATATGCATAAAATTAAATGCATAGAATTACAGGAAACCAAATGCGTTGAAGTATGGTACTAACTTTTGGCCCTTTTTGAACAAAGAGGAAGGTCTGAAAAACCCATCATAAGAGCCCTGAGTACCAAACATTGAACAGATCAGAGCATCCTGCAGTGCACGGATGCCTACAATTAAGTCATTGCTATTAAGGAAATGAAAGAAAACAATTTTTCCAGAGCTTTCAATGAAAATTTTTAATGTAACATGAATATATGAAGATATATGTTTTGATAGCTCTGCTTACTGGTACTTTAACTGTTTTTGCATTTAAACGCTATTACAGCCCTAAAGCTTAAGTAAATCTTTTTTATTGTAATATATATTAAAGTTATTAAATAATAGCAATAAAGTTTTAAATTCAAAGTTTATAGTATTGCTTGCCAGTAATGGAAGTCTGCAATATTTTCATTCTGACCTTCAGTGTTATTTAGGATACTTTTATTTTTCGAATTTTTGTTTGGTTTGGTTTTCGCTTTGGCCCCCAAATCAGAAGATTTCAGGGCTTACTCTTGGGTCTGCACTCAGGGATTACTCCTGGTAGGTTCAGGGGACCCTATCTCGTGACAGGGATAGAATCCAGCTTGGCTACATGCAAGGCAATTGACCAACCTGCTATACTGTCACTCTAGCCAGAGTGTACTGTTACACTTCTTTGGGGTTTTTTTTTGGGGGGATGGGGCACAGCCAGCAGTGCTCAGGGCTTACTCCTGGCTCTGTGCTCAGGGATCCCTCCTGGCCGTGCTCATGGGACCATATCTGGTGCCTGAGTTTCGAACGCCAGGTCAGCTATATGCAAGCTTAATGATTTTCTATACTGTCTCTCTGGCTCCAGTTTTAATCTTTTTGAAAAATAAAATAGGAATCCTATTTTCCCACTTTATATTGTTAAGTTTCATGGGCAGATCTGTTATTTATATATTAATGAATATTGTGTTTCCCAACTTTTGAACAGCCATTTACAAGTTGTTGGTTTTATAGACTTAAGTTTAATTATTTTTTACTTAATTTTCTTTTTCAGAATGTGTGCTTTATCACACCCCAATTTTTATATCAGTTCTACTGTTTGTTTTCTCAACAAGTAAGTAAGTAGAATTGTTTTTCGAATAAAGTGTGTGTTCAGTTTTTGACAGTCTTGTAAACTTTTTCCGTTTTTCCTAGTCCTGCAGATAACTGGACAAGTTTTGATTAGTGTGTTAATTTGATTAGTGTGTTAATTAGTATGACAGTTATAATCTTCTAATTTTTAGTTTATTATCAAAATATATTTAATACTAGATGCTGTTTTTTTAAAAATAGCAAATCAGCAGCAACTGAGAGAATTTGATAACTTCTTTCAGCTTAGCTGTAATATTTCTCTTAGTTCAGACCCAACCATTCCAGATAACTATTGGAGGATTATGTAATAGTTATTTCTTTTCTAACTCAGAATTTTATGAGATTTGGAAGAAGGAACTTTAGCAGTATAGTCCAGGGATGACTTACCAATCTCAAAAGCTAACTCTAAATAATTGGTAGGCGCCATCTGGAGTGCTATTTTAAAGGAGTTATGAATGTAGGCCCAGGGAGAAAGCCCTGTAATTAAGTTAAGCAACAGCTGTAATAAGCTCATGGTCGGAATGAATTTATTTGCCATATTGTGATATTTGCCATTCCTGCGATAAGGTATCTTGAAGAAAAGGAAACTGAAATCCACATAAATAGCTTTTCCAAGATCTCGTATCTCGATTAATCACTAAACCGGACTTGGACCTCCTGCTCCTCACTGATCTCGCTGCCTGCCTACACACCACACTTTACAACTCTAATAGTTGAGAAATCTGTTCTCAGGAAAATAACAAAATGAAATAACAAAAGCTCATGAAATAACAAAAGCTGAAGTTTTTTTCATGAGTTGTTTATATTCTTGTCACTTTTAATTGAATCACCGTGAGATATGAGTAACAAAGCTGTTCATGGTTGGGTTTCACTCATAAAATATTCCAACACCAGCACCCATCCCTCCACCAGTGCTCATTTCCCAGCACCAGTGTCCGCAGTTTCCCTCCCACCACCCTCCCCGCCAAGCCTGTCTCTATGTCTGTCTGTCTGTCTCTCTCTGTCTGTCTGTCTGTCTGTCTGTCTGTCTGTCTGTCTGTCTGTCTGTCTGTCTGTCTGTCTGTCTCTCTCTCTCTCTCTCTCTCTCTCTCTCTCTCTCTCTCTCTCTCTCTCTCTCTCTCCCTTTCTTTCACGCGTGCTCTCTCCCGTCCCCCTTTTGGGCATTATGATTTGTAATACAGATACTGAGAGATGGTCATGTCATGAGAGCTTATTATCTTGTCGCTCTCTTTTTCCTCTGTGTTTAAAGCCTAAAGATCTAGATTCCTAGATTCCAAATACCTGTTTGGGCATTATTAGCAGCATATGCCTATTTGAATGAAATAATACTGCAAGAGCAAATGCCAAGGAGACCTAACCTGTTTTTATTAGGTGTTCAGGAATTTTGGCTGGTAAGATTTGAATATATTAATAATATCCGGCACATAGGCAAGGTAGTTCTTAGTAACTACAGTAGCATAGAAGGCTGTTAGAAGAG
Source organism: Cryptotis parvus (assembly GCA_021461705.1). NCBI lineage: Eukaryota > Metazoa > Chordata > Mammalia > Eulipotyphla > Soricidae > Cryptotis > Cryptotis parvus. The sequence goes on from JAJIBD010009670.1 coordinate 26,266, forward strand.
GATTTGAGCAGTATCTAAAGTTTCTTAGGTTATGCTTTAAAGAAGCATAGGACTTAGATGGGAAGACAGAGCCGTGCAAACAGCTGCATGTGTAGCTGGCCAAAGGAATAGTAAGAAGCCTGCATGTCTAGGGAATTTGTTTAGGAATACACTGCAGTGTCACGGGCAGGGGCGCAGGAGTCTTGGGCCCATCTGGTAGAGAGGCGAGTCTAACCCAGCCTGACTGTAAGCACGGGACCAACCTGCAATAGATTTAAACAGGTGTCTGTCAAGCTTGCAGGCGGGGAGGGACCTGAGGCCATTGGTAGAAGGATGGGGTTGGGAACATTTTTAACTCTGTTGTTAACAATTTTGTATATCACAGTGTCTAGAAAGAAATTTTTTTTAATTAATATTTTATTATACCACCGTGAGATATACAATTACAACGTTGTTTATGTTTGGGGGTTTCAATCACATAGTGTTCCAGCACCCTGCCCTCCACCAGTGCCCATTTCCCAAAACCAATGTCCCCAGTTCCCTCCCCACTCCCATATCCTGCCTCTATGGCAGGTTCTTTATCTCTTTAGAAAGAAATTAAAAAAAAAATTAATATATATATCCCAGTGGCAGACTCGTAGGAGTCTTGAACTGTAGATCCAATTTACTATATTACCAGAATACTTTGACTTAAACTTTCCAGCTCTGCCATAGAATACAAATCTAAGAGCATGTATTTATATCTATATAAGAAACTTTATTAAAATGGCTAGTTTGTAAACTGAAAAACTATAATTTTCTATTTTAATAAGCTTTTTAATTGTGTATAGATAGTAAAATATAATTTAGAGCCTTAAAAATCACACGTTTCTTTTTCTAGACTCTGTATGACAGCGTATACCTGACTTTATACAATATATGTTTTACTTCCCTGCCTATCCTGATATATAGTCTACTGGAACAACATATAGACCCTCACGTTTTGCAGAGCAAGCCCAGCCTCTATCGGTAGGTATTATCCGGTATTGTCTATAACGTTTCTGACAACAAGTAATATCAGGTATCTATTTCTAAAATCCCTTAAAAATAAGCAATATTAAGTGGTATCTTGGTGACTAATGCTTTACTGCAGAAAGTACATCAGTAACCATGGTTTGGAATTGCTTGACATAAAAGAACATTTTAATTTTGAAAATTTTAGAAGCAATCACTTTTTTATTTCAATTTTTAAATTTTGTTTGTTTTAGGAATGATCACTTAAATCTTAGGAATGTACGGCGAAATTGTGTAGTTTGCATTTATCATTGCAGAATCAGTACTGGTCAATTTTATGTGCACAAAAGAAGGTATTCAGTAATAAATTAGTTCACTTCATAGCATTCCCAACTTTAATCATCAGTGCAGAGTCCCGGGTCAAGGACATTAACTCCTGCCCCAGATTCCCTGGTTGTTCCTGCTTCCGCAGGAGCTGGGCCTGAGAGGTAGCTGAGGATTTCCAATCAGCCTGTTTTCTTCTCTAAATACTTGTTCCCACAGCAACGGCAGTAACCGGGGCTGTAAAGGTAGACGAGCAGGCAGGGCACTTTCCTGGCCGTGGCTGACTTGGGTTCCATTCCCAGCACCAGGTCCCCTGAGCACCACCAAGAAAGACATGGCAGTAATTCCTCTTGAATTTCCTGGATATCTGGGAATGGTCTGGACCCAAGATTGGCACAGGCTGTTTTAGTATCAATTCGTGGACCTGAATTGAGTCACAGCCCAGCACCCAGTGGCTGCACTCAAAGATGAGGCCGCGACTGAAAACTTAAACAGAGTAAAACTAAACAAACTTGACAAAATGAAACATCATGCCAATTACTCTTCAAATTAGATCCTTCGTTTGAATATATTTTTTAAATCTAAGCTGTTGGAGAGATGAGTGATATCATGAGCAGTGATTTATAACTTAAAGTTTATTCTTTCTAATAGTTTCAAATTTTAAATGAAAAATCCATTTTGGTTTCTCAGTATCTTTGTTTAACACTGGTCTTTGACATTATATCATTTTAGATGTCTAGCGTTGTAATTCAACACCTATATCAATTTGAGCCATTTTTTTAAAAAAAATTATCAAGTTGTAATTATTTAGTAGATGAATAATAAATGAGTCCTAACTGTTCTGTGCTCTCTTTTTTTTTTAATTTACAGAGATATTAGTAAAAACCATCAACTAAGCATTAAGACTTTTCTTTATTGGACCATCCTGGGTTTCAGTCATGCCTTTATTTTCTTCTTTGGATCCTATTTTCTATTAGGGAACGATATATCTCTGCTTGGAAATGGCCAGGTAAAATACAAAGTTTCTATAAAGCATGTTTGATAATAATTTGATATGGTTTGTTGTTTTGCCATTAAGAAAAGGAAAATTCTATTTTAAATATAAAACTGTTGATATTAACACTATTATAAAAACACTAAACTTTTTAAAAAATTTTATTATACCATCGTGAGACATACAATTACAAAGGTGTTCATAATTGGTTCTTGGTAATACAGTATTCCAGCACCCATTCCTCCACCAGTGCCCCATTTCCACCACCAGTGTACCCCACCCCTCCCGCCCACCCTTAGGCTGCCTCAATAGCAGGTACCCCCGTTCCTCTCTTTCTCTGTCTCTCTCTCTCTCTGCATCTCTCTCCCTCTTCTTTTACACATTGTGGCTAGCCCTGCAGATATTTAGAGTTTATCACTTAAGTCTCTTTGTGTATATTCAATGGTGAGTTTTAAAAAGACTAAACTTTCACTTCATAAAATAATCATACAAGTGAAAATTTTATTTATTTATTTATTTACTTGTTTATTTATTTATTTGCTTTTTTTGGGTCACACCTGGCGATGCTCAGGGCTTACTCCTGGCTCTGCACTCAGGAATTATTCCTGGCAGTGCTCAGGGGACCATATGGGATGCCGGGGATCGAACCCAGGCCAGCATGGGCCAGCTGCGTGCAAGGCAAACACCCTACCTGCTGGGCTATTGCTCCGCCCCACAAGTGAAAATTTTAAAATGGCAGTATACTCTAGTAATGATATGAAACAAATTCTTAGGTAATTCTAATATTCAGAAATCAGTTTACAGAAATGAGTATACAAGTTCCTGCCTGCTGTTCACTTCAGGATTGTGTTTTATTACTAGATAGTGTTCGTTCTTGTGCTGAGTGCTTTATGTGGTCCGTCTTCATTAATCCATAGTCTTTCTGGGAATGCTGACCTACATTGTTCAGATGAGAAATGAGGACTTAGTGTGTAGATTAAGTGAGGACTTAGTGCTTTAAGTACATGAGATTTTTTATATATGCTTATTAGGAAATGCTACCATTTTCTTCAGTATTTAGTAGCTATTCTAAGTATATCATCAGTTCCTGTTTATAACTGCCACTTTTATGAAATGTGAAATTGGGAGAACTGAGTGTCAGGTGTAAGTAGATGGGAGTTGGGGGGTGGTAAGTGATGGCAAGTGGTACTATGGTGTCTAGAAACAGAACCTTTACTGTCCTTTTTCACTAGTAATTATTTTTTCTTTTTGCGTGATTTGGGGAATTACCAAAATTGGTTGTTCTCAGGGCTTATTCTGGGCTCTGTGCTCAGGGATCACTCCTGGCAGAGCTGGGGGATCATGTGTGGTAACAAGGATTGAACTGTTCTCTCTCTCTCTCGCTCGCTCTCGCTCGCTCTCTCTCACTTCCCTCTCACTCTCCCTCCCTTTCCTCTCTCCTCTTTTCCCCTTCTCTTCTTTCTTCCCTTCCTCTCTACATCCCCTCCCTTTTCTTTCTTTCTCTCTCCCCCTCTTCTTTCTCCTCACATTTCTGTAAGTAAATTTTGGTTTGATTTGGTTTGGTTTGAGGGGCACACCTAGTGATACTCAGGGGTTCCTCCTGGCTCTGCACTCAGGAATCAGTCGCCTCCTGGTAGTGCTCAGGAGAACATTAGGATGTGAGGGATTGGACCCAGCCAGGTTGGCCATCTGCAAGGCAGGCACCCTACTCCCTGTACTATCTCTTCAGTCCACTAAGTAAATTTCTTTAAATAAAACTTTTATTACAAAAGAAAAAAGTTTGTAATTGGGAGAATAAAACATTTTATGTGCTCAGCCAACATTTTTATTGAGCAATAACCATTCCTTTGTAGTCTAGTGGGCTTGAGGTATACAAAAGCAGATAACACACTTTGATCCTGGAACTTGGAGTCTCATGAAGGATATGAAAATAAGCAAGTATAGCAATAACAAAATAAGAAAGTACACTATTTCCCCAATGATACCTTCCTTTTATTAGTGTTTTTCTCTACCAGGCAGCTGTATTAGCATATTAAATAATTACAGCCCTGTGTGATGAAAATATTATATATATATGAAAATTGATATAAGAAAATTTCTTACATATATAAGAAAATTAATCTCAGAAAATTAAAAAATACATACTTCAGGTAACACAATAAAGTACTAGTGTCGCCTCCAAACCCATGTCAGTATGACCACGGAGCCTGTGAGAACACGTTAGCCAGGTTCCCGTCTCTGTGGTGTTGCCGCCGTGCAGCGCCTCCCCAAGCGTGTAGATATGAGTGAGGTTACCTGCCACCTCCTCTGAAGTGCTGCGGTGAAACTACACTGAGTGAAGGGGGAAGGACACCAGGAGCTTCATTTAATGAAAAGGAAATCATGGTTTTGTTGCTGGGTAGCTGCATTTTTTCAGATTTGATTATCGTCATTGGGTTCTGGGCCATTTCTGGGATGCTCAGGGACTACTACTAGTTCTGTGCTAAGTAGTCACATTCTCCTAGACTCGGGGCACTGTGTTGTGCTGGGAGCTGAGCAGGGTCTGTTGCATAGAAGAGCGCCGGCATGTGTGCCAGCCGACAGCCAGGCATCTGAGCCCTCTCTCCAGCCCTTTTTTTGACGTTAGAGGCATTATGTGCCCATGAGGATAAAAATGAATAAAAATACATGGAAAAAATTAAAACAGATTAACAGTTACCTTTCTATCAGATATAATCACTTCATCCAATTTTAAACCTGTTTCCTTCTTGATTGTTATTGTTGTTTTGGAACTATACCTGGCGATGCACAGAGGTTACTCCTGGCTCTGTGCTTAGGAATCACTCCAGGAGGTGATCCAGGGCCCGCCTGGGATGCGGGGGCTTGAACGCAAGTGTGTGGGTAGGCGAGCTCCCTACTCATTGTACTGTCTCTCCTGCTCCAGGGGTCCGGTCTTTGTTTTGGGCTATACCTAGTTTTATTTTTTAAGAAAAAAAATAAAACAAGTTTAACATAAAGTTTTTAATTATTTCTGTAATCTAAGATAATCAACTTTTTCTGAATTAGTGTTGCTGGGTATTGGAACCTGGGCACATGTGCGTGTGTTTTAAAATATGTAGTAAATGTTTTTTAGCATCTTAAATTTTTTGTTAGGTTTTGGGTCACACCCAGTGGCTTCAGGGGTTACTCCTAGCTCACTACTGATGGATCACTCTCTGTAGAACTCCAGGATACATCTGATACTGGGTTCAGGTCTAGGACTTCTGGTTTTTTTTGTTTGTTTGTTTGTTTTTCTTTTCGGTCATACCGGTGACACTCAGGGGTTACTCCTGGTTCTTCGCTCAGGAATTACTCCTGGCGGAGCTTGGTGGACCATGTGGGATGCCAGGGATTGAACCGGGTCAGCCGCATGCAAGGCAACGCCCTCCCCACTGTGCTATCACTTCAGCCCGCATGGGAAGCACGCACTCTTGTTGCTGGCTGCTGGTCGCACTATCTTAAAATTTTAAGAATAAGATTTCAGCTGTATTGAGTATATTTACATTGCAAAATTCTTTCGCCATGCAAAATTGAAACTCTTAACAAATCACCCTCTACTTCTCAGCCTCAGTCTACTTTAGGTTACAATGAATTTGACTCCCTGTGAAAGCACTTTTTTTCCCTTTTTTTTCATAAAAAGCTAGAAATAGTTGTGAGGTTATTTTCAATGAAAAGTGTTCGTTATTATAACTGAAAGTTGATGAAAATTTTTTATGAAGTAATTTTTTTTTATTTTGTTAATCCCTGCAGAGTGAGTCATCTCGTTCTGAAACACACTTGTCATTGTTGCTATTGTCTATTTATATATTTGGAAATAGCTTATGTGTCTTTCTGTGACCTTGCAGAGGCAACTTTCAGGGAAGAACCTACTTAATAATAAGGGAAGGTGGTACTTAAGGTTCTAGTAAGGAAAGAAGGTGACCGGAAAATGTGAGAGGAACAATTCAGATACAAGAGTTGACTCTGCAGTTAAACCCCAGCAGGCTTCCACAGACAGTGGCAAAGGTGTCCTGGCTTGGGAAGTATGAGACTGACACAGTGTGCTGAGCTAACGAGGTGCCTAGGTGGTGACAAGTATGTTAGAAGAGTAAAATGCCTTCAAATAAAGGAAACAGGAAGAAAATTGCAGTCATCTGAGAAAGGAAACCTAATGTGATGAGGAAGGAAAATACCAAAATTTAGAAAGAAAAGTAAACTTTTTATAGTGATTCCTACCATTTTTTCCTGACCTTTAATCCTTCATTTCTCCCCTCGATTCCTATCTTCAATTAATTTTTTGTATCTGTATTCCATAAGATATGTAGTATCCTTCATCTTACTTGTTTTGCTGTTGTTGTTGTTGTGTGGGGCCACGTTTTGTGATGTTGTGAGTTTACTCTAGCCTTTGCACTCAGGGACAATTCCTGGTGCGCTCCGGAGACCTGTGGCATGCCAGGATCAAACTTGGGGTGGCCACGTGCAGGGCGGGCAAGTGCCTTCCCCACTGTACTGTCTCTTTGGCCCCTCCTCCTTTAATTTAATTCGGACCATTTGACCAGTGTAATTACTAATCAGATCATCCAGCAGTGTATTTGCGATTTAATTCCTATAAGCAGTGAAGGGTTCTTTTAATACTCTTTCATTGCAATATCTTGGATGATCTAGTTCTTAGAGAATTTTCCTTTGTTCAGTTACGTTTCATGAAACAAACCTTTAAAGCACTAATAATATTCCAGCTGATTGACAGACAAAGATAAAGTATCAGAAGAGAACAGACTAAGTACCGTGCAGATTCCGGGTTCACCGACAGTTGGCCAGTTGTGGTGGACACTGTGCAGGGGCGAGAGAGAGGCCTTTGCCCCTGGAACGCAGACTGCATGCAGAGGACCTGGGTTCCTCCCAGGGCACCAACTGTTCCTCCAGAAGGACTTACCCCATGAGCACTGAGTCAGGAGTAGTTCCTGAGCATCACCCAGTGTGGCCCAAAGACCCAAACAAAAACAAAAAAAAATCCCAGAATCAGTTGCTCGTGAACTTCAGGGAAAGTGTTTTCTGTAAAGTGATATATATTTCAGCTCAACCTAACAGGACAAGCTTCCCTTTTCTCTTTTTTTAACCCCCTTCTTGCTGAACCTAGGACCTGACTCCTGCCGTTATTCCCGGGCTGTGGGGGGTCAAGTCAGTCACCAGGCACACACCCTGTTAAGATCGCCCATCTATGGAAGGCGAAGCTCCTTAGCCAAACACACTCTAGCTCCCATCTTGGAAAGCGCAGCTCTCTAACCCACACACTCTGTGGCCACATTTCTCTATCTTCAGAGCAGATTTGAAGAAGTGATCTTCCTCTTACTTCTAATTGCCGGCCTTCTCTCTTGAGCCATCTCATAACAGAGCTCTGGCCTCCAGCATTCCCATCGAGACACGTGCCTGTGCCGACCAGCAGCGTCCTACTCGGCCAGACCCAGAGTATGTCTCAGCCATTAGGGGCATGAGCTTTAGGTCACTGTCTCCACTCAACTTCTCTTACTAACTTTGGTGTCCTTGCCAACTGTTAAGGGCTTTCTCTTTTCTTCCTCAGAATCTGAATCACCCCCCACTGGAGAATCACTGCTCAGTGGCCCGAGGCTCTGAGCTCCACCAGCATTTTTCTTTTCTCTCTTGAAAAGGATAAATAAACTCTTTTTCCGTGGTTTAAATTCTGCTTGTGTATGGAAAATGTCTAGATTTACATCTCTGTCAGTCGGTCTCTAGCTCAGTTCTCTACTTAAAAGTCTCTTTGAAATTTCAAGCAGTATAACTAAACAGAACTGTAAATTTCCTTTTGCTCTTCTTCTGACATTGATAGGAGTTGCCAGCCACCTTTTACCCAGCTACTCAAGTTGCAGAGTCACCTCAATCTTACTTTTTCCTCTAGCAGCTCTGTGCTTCAGTGTCACTTATATCCTGAATGTTTCCTCTTCCCACAAAATCCTGATCGTCACCATCTCTTTCCTGACCCGGAGCTACCTCCTGCTCCTGCTTCCGTCCTTCCCCTTCTTACTGACTCTTCTTCCCATAGAAGTCCAAGTGGTCTTCTTAAAATGCAGATTTGGGGGCCAGTGGGATGGTACTGAAGTACGGCTCTTACCTCTACTGTGGTGGGCCTTGTTCAACCCCTAGCGCCTCACATGGTTCCCCAAGTGTTGCTAGAGCACAGAGCCAGGAATAGCCTTGCTGGGTATGGCCCAAGCCCCCCACCCCCATATATAAAATTTTAAAATGTAGATGCAGATTTTATCATAGCTCTCATCTGATCAAAATTTATCCAGCGGCTGCTTGCCACGATCATAAGGACACGTAACTTCCGCTGCGGTCTCGACCACTTCTGCCTCTGCACCCTTTCCCGATCCAGCTCAGCTTTAGCTCCAGAGCCGCTCTTGTTCCTTGAATAGGTAAATGGCTCTTCCTTACATTTCCTGAACTTTCATACTCTCCTTGGAGGTCTTCCTCACATAGTCACCTAGCTGACTTCATTGCTGATATAAATTGCTCAGATGTTACTGATTCCTTAGCTCCTCCTCACCCACTCCAGTAAAATGCCCTATTCCACCTTACCGCTCCGCTGATGCCCCCTGCCCCTACAAATAGTTAAAGCACTGTTCTACTTGAAAGTACTATGCTACATTTTTAAGTGTATTGGTTTATTGTCAGGGAGCCGCTGGGGTTCCCAACAGTATGCGGACAGAAGTTCTTTTCTACCTCCAAGGCTGCCGGGAAATGGATGAAACTCACGAGTCTGGTGCAGTTCCAAAAGACTTTTAATAGTAGTACAAGCTCTACCACTGCAGTCCAATATAATGGAAGATGCCAAGTATTAAAAATCTATAATTCAAAAACAGCTTTTCAGATAATTTTTTTTTGGACCAGAGCTGGTAGCACATATTCTTTTTTTTATTAAATTTTTTATTATACCACCATGAGATATAACGATTTCAACGTTGTTCATGTTTGGAGGTTTTGGTCACACAGTGTTCCAGCACCCGCCCTCCACCAGTGCGCATTTCCCACCACCAGTGTCCCCAATTCCCTCCCCCTCCCATAGCCTGCCTAAATGGCAGGTTCTTTATCTCTCTTCTCTCTCTCCCTCTCTCTCTTTTCCTTCTCTTATACATTGTGGGTTGCACTACATACACTTAGAGGCCATCATGTAGCACATAATTCTTAAGTGCAGAGCAAGGAGTAAAGCCCTTAAATTAACATTGCTGGGTGTGACCCCAAAACAAAAAGAAACAACAACAAAAAATCTGTGATAAAGATTTCTATTTATATGCGATAAAGATCATTACTACTTTATAAACAAAATTAGTATAGATTTCAGGTTTTGTTCTTTGCAGAAATTAAATCCTGACATTCTTTGGGGATTCTGTATTTTTAATAAAACCTTAACAGTTTCAGCTGTAAAGCCCTGGAGAATACTTTTGTCAACTAACTATTTTTACATATTTTTACAGAGACTCCTCAGAGACATAATTTCATTGGCAGTTATCTTTCCTTTCATGTAATTGTTTCCTGTATATAAATTTCTTTTTTTGCTTTTCCTCCACTGGGTTCAAAAGTACAGTGGCAAGAATCTGCTGTAACTTTGAGTTAGAACGGTTTCAGAAGGAAAGTGTGATTCGAGCAGGGTGTTTTTACTGTGCAGCAGGGTCAGAGCAGTTGCGATGGACTTTATCAGTTGAACACTCATCACACGAGTCAGCCTTCACTGTATCACTGTCTTCCCGTTCATCATCTATTGGCTCGAGCGGGCCCCAGTAACATCTCCATATGTCCTGTCTCATGCAAGCAGAGCCCAAGGGCACCTGCTTGCTCCAGGAACATAAAGAGCCTCAAACCATTCCATCAGGTCCTGGGAATGAGGTCTATAATTGTTACTGGTATTTGGCATATCAAATACGACACAGGTAGCTTGCCAGGCTCTGCCGTGCGGGTGGCATACTCTTGTAGTCACCTCTGATCTCAAGCATTTAGTGAAGTAAAACAGATTTTATTATGGAGGTTTTAGAAAGGGGAAGGAAGAGGAAAAGAGAGGGGAGGTGGAGAGGGAGAGAGAGAGAGAGAGAGAGAGAGAGAGAGAGAGAGAGAGAGCACACATCTCAAGAGGGGAGATGCGGATGACACAAGTGCTCGGGCACCACATGTGCTTTCGGCCACGTGGGCTCAAGTGGTAATGGGCTCAGGCAGCATGTCCGCCCAGGCAGCATATCCTCTTTATTGTAGTTAAAAGATACTTAAATATCTCAAATTAGAAGATTTAAACTGTCTTAACAATACTTTCACTGTCTTTAAAAATTACTTAAATCCTTAATCCATCTAAATCTTCTTTTGCTTTATTTTACAAGCAACAGAATGGAAGCCAGCTTCTTGGTTTTTATCAAATCAATGAACAACAGGAAGACAGTGATACAGTGATATCAGTTACTTTTCGAATCAGCATTAATCTTTGGAATTCCATATAGAAAACGTAATCCAACAGGTCACTGTGCAGTAATCACAATAGTCGTAATAATGCATTGCAGTATTTTCTGCTCACTTTTAAAATTCTACTTACCTAGTCATAAAATTCAAATGTAACTGGCTTGGATAAACACAAAGTATTTTTAGTAACGAATAAAGGTATTTTGCTTTGCCTGTGATTCTGCATCATTTCACATGTAATAATCCGTTCTTTCTGCATAGATGTTTGGGAACTGGACCTTTGGCACCCTGGTCTTCACAGTCATGGTCGTAACTGTCACAGTCAAGGTACGGTGGATGTTGGCAGCAGACGATGCTCTGTGCCGGCATAAGTCATAGTGTGCTTTCTTTTATTCTTTATGTACAGATACTTTTCCTTTTTAGTCATGAATAGCTTTATGGTTGCTAAAACAACTATTTCTATTTTAGAGGGTGTTTTTTATCATAGAATCTTTATGTTGATTTATTATTTATAAAGCCTGTTGTTTTTTTTTTATGGTCTAGTAAAGGTTAACCTCATAACAATTCTCATCTCTGAAATTTTGTTTCTCTCCATAATGCACAAAACAAGTTTTTTGTAAGACATGGAGTTGAGGAAAAAGAGCTCATAAAGTTCCAGGGTTGTGACTTCTCTCAGGAGAAAAATACCATAAACTTGGAATTACCCAATTTTATAGAAAATATTACTAACATTTTTAAGACATGCTTTTCTAAATCTTTTTTCTATATTATTATTGGCTTGAAAATTATTAATATTTATCTGCAGAGCAGCTTTACCATAGAAAGTTTGATCACTGCATTTAGTCCAAGCAGGATGATTAATATATTTTATAATCAATATATTTTATTCTCGTTTTATCTGAGAGGTTTAAAATTTGTCACAGATGTGTACTATGCCTATTTGTTATATTCCTAAGGATTTTTAAATTTCTTCTTTGTTTTCAGATGGCTTTGGAAACTCATTTTTGGACCTGGATCAACCATCTTGTTACCTGGGGATCTATTGCATTCTATTTTATATTTTCTTTGTTCTATGGAGGGGTTCTCTGGTGAGTGACTATAGTATAGTCAGTATTCAGTTTGGCTCTCGTAGTTAATGTGGCATTGTTTTGTGAGCAAATTCTCTTCAGAAATATTTTGAGAGCCCCATTTTGGTAATAAATGTACTTCTTTCAGTTGCTCTTACTAATATGGGGGAAGAAACCAGCAGTTACTGACTACTCCATTCTGGCTGTTATGTATAACAGCTACATATATTAAGGTACATTAAGATTAATGCATCACAGCAATATTATTGCCCTCAGTTACACTATATGGAAGCTGAGCCAGATCACAAAGGTTAAAAAATAGCAATATTAAGAATTAATAAAACTCCGATGTTTTATTAATTATCAAGAACACAATTAATGTTCTTGAGCTGTACTCTCTCTAAACTATTAAGGTATGTAATAAGTCACAGAAAACCATTAAATGGTTTTCTGTGTGAATTAATTCACCCTTCAAAGTAGGCTTCATCTACTTTGGTAAAACCACAGAGTGGTGACTTACAGATTAAAAATGAATGGCTAAGACGTATCAGTAATTGATCGACAGCTAGTCTCTTCAGAGACTTTATATTGCCTTTCCTTCTGTGTCGGAGTAGCGCCGTGCGCCTCGACAAGATCCAGAGCAGGGTCAGGGGATCCCCTTCTGCCCCAGGGGATCAGCAGCTGGTGGACAGAGAAAGACGCGAGAATCCAGCAAAGTTTCAAAAGGCTGTTTACTCACACTTGTTCTGGTATACAATCCAGTAGAAGGGAAACCCAGACTTTAGGTTCCTGGCTGGGCCCCGCCACATGTAGGCTTAGAATCGTAGGCCAAGATGGCTGCTACCATGTGCTAAGGCGCAACAGGGAGAGAAAGGAGAGAGGAGGCAGAGGGAGAAGGCAAAAGGCAAAAGGGCTGGAAGAAAGCAGGCTACAGCTTTTATAACTTTTCAGTCCAGACCGGCCCACATCAAGGGAAAGCAGTTAGGGTCAATCCCCCTCAGGTAACTTCTCCCAGGACCTCACCTAGTTCCACTGAAATGTTAATATTGCCTCAGCCAAGGCTGCAGGTCCTTGGTAGATGGGGGGGGGAAGGGCATCTGAGATGAACTGTATCTCCAAATTCAAAGGCATGCATCTGTACCAATGGATATTCTACAGCCAGGTATATATTTCTCCAAGCCTTCAGGAGATTCTCGTCTTTACTTCATAGCTGTTTTGTATATTAGCCTTTAAACTTAATAGAGAGCCACACTTGCTTGGAGGCAAACAGCATTTCTCTCTGGTCTAATTACTTAGAGATCCAACATGCCCAGGTAAATATACTGGTAAGATCTATCTAGTCCCATGATGATTGTGGTAGCATGAGAGAAAATATTTATACCAACTAACATAGAATACATGGTAAGATATACTGCCACAAAAATCACAGATTCAAACTTTTCTTGCCCCTATATCTACAAAGTAGCCTGCAGGAGGTAACTCCAGGCAAGGTGCAAAAGCTCTGGGCAACAGTGTACTGCAACACTTCTCTGCCTCTGATCTCTGTATTAGGCAAAAATTTATAAAAGGTAGACAAAAATAAAACTTAGATTCACGGAATATTATCTTTTCTTTAGGACAAGTATGACTGTTATTTGTAGTGTTTGTTTCTCATACTTGTTGTTTCTCCTTTTCTTTCTGTACTATGCTAATTTTATTTTGACATGATAAGATAAAAATCCAAAAGGAAGCACCTGGTAATACCTCCACTTTAAGACTGGAGAAATAGAATAGGAGTCGGGGCACTGATTTTATACACACCAACACTGGATCCCTGGCACTACATAAGGTCCATTTCACCTCCATAATCCCCAGCACTGCTGGGTATAGCTCCCCATACCCCCCCAAAAAAAAAAAAAAGAAAGAAAAATAAATAGGTTTTGTCAGTAAATAGATTTCAACTCAGCTTAAGATTAGGTACTCTTAGTTACTCAGAAAATATTTTACCATGTATTTTTTTATTGCTTCCCCAGTCACTTAAGTCTATATTACTACTTAATTCTTTTGACATTAGAACTAAGAGTTTTCTGATGAACTGTTTTTCACTTTCCTTAGTAATAAGTATAGTAGTCAGTGGAAACGATTAATTTGGATTCTTTTTAAACCAAGTTTGTCTTATTAGGTAACTCACGGGAAGTTAACTGGCTTTAAATCTGGGCACCTTCTTGCAGTATTATTAAAACTTTAGCCTTCATGCGATCTGAGTGACAGTTTAGCGGGTAAGGCACTAGCCTTGCATACCCCGACCTGGGTTCAGTCCCTGGACCCCTCAGGTGTGGTTCCCTGAACGCCAAGTCAGGAGTAAGCCCTAAACTGCTGCTGTGATCCAAAAAACAAAACATTAAAGTTAAATTTTCACCTTCTGATTGTTTACATGATATCTTGATTTGAGAACCTCTTGTCAGCCAAGGGTGGGATGTGGCTTGGTGGTAGAGCACATGCTTTGCATGTGTGAAGCTCTGAATTTGCTTCCCAGTACTGCAAAGGGAATAAGAAAAGCGCCAGTCTCTACACTGATTCAGCCCATGCTCTTTATTGGCAGGCCGTTTATGGGCTCCCAGAATATGTACTTTGTATTTATTGAGCTTCTATCAAGTGCTTCTGCTTGGTTTGCCATAATCCTCATGGTTGTTACGTGTCTTTTTCTTGATGTCGTGAAGAAAGTATTTGACCGACAGCTCCATCCTACAAACACTGAAAAGGCACAGGTAACTCCTTTGTATGGACAGTATCTTTTAAATTGGGAATATTTAATGATGAGTCACTATCATCCTAATTTGTGTGTACAAATAAATAGGAAATGGTTCTAAGTACTTTGCAGTGTAATTAGTGTAATACTTTTATTACTCCTGACACATTTTAATTAAATTTTGTTACCAAAAACCTCCAAGTTTTTAAACTATAATATCAAGAAATAGTTATATAATATGTGAACTTTTTATTTATATGGCTAATAAAATGGTTTAAATAATATAATATTCTATCATGTACATATATGCATAATTATATATAGGGATCCATATTCTTGTGTTTAGAGACATTATAATTCAAGTAATATTTTTCAGATTATGCTTTCAAGAAAATATTGTTAAATAAGTTCTTTAACGTAATAAATTTTACAGAATAATTTTTTAGGACTGAAGGTGCTGCTCAGAGGTAGGACATACATGTGTGAGGCCTGGGTTTAATCCACAGCAACATAAAAATAAAGTCAATGAATTTTCATGAAATACATTATCACATTAAACATAGTAATAGATAGACTAAATAGTAATGATGTGTAGTGTTTATGAATATAGTCTGGGGGCCAGAGCAATAGAGCTAGGTAGGACATTTGCCTTGTATGTGCCTGACCGTATTTTTATCCCTGGCATCCCATATGGTCGCCCGGTATTGCCAGCAGTAACCCCTGAGCAATGCCAGGTGTGAGACTAAATAAATAAGTGTACACACACACACACAACACACACACACACATATTTTAGGGCCTCTTCTCACTTCAAAACTCAGTCCTATGATTGGTTGTCGTGTGACTTGAAACCTCAGCTCCTGGAACTGGAAAGCTAGTGTACATACACACACACACACACACACACACACACACACACACACACACACCTGCGTTCTCTCTTTCTCTCTCTCTCTTTCGTGTTCTAAAAACCCAATTCTACGATTGGTTGCCATGTGACTTCAAACCTCAGCTCTCACACACACACACACACACACACACACACTCTTTGGGGCCTCTTCTCAAAACCCAGCTCTACGATTGGTTGCCATGTGACTTTAAACCTCAGCTCTCTCTCTCTCACACACACACACACACACACACACACACACACACACAAACTCTTTAGGGCCTCTTCTCAAAACCCAGTTCTACGATTGGTTGCCATGTGACTTTAAAGCTCAGCTCCTGGAGCTGGAGAGCTGTGTACACACACACATACACACACACCTGCTCTCTCTCTCTCTCTCTCTCTCTCTCTCTCTCTCTCTCTCTCTCTCTCTCTCTCTCTCTCTCTCTCTCTCTCTCTCTCTCTCTCTCTCTCTCTCTCTCTCACTTTCTCTCTCTCTCTCTCACTCACACTCACTCACTCTCTCACTCTCTCTCCTCTCTCTCTCTCTCTCTCTCTCTCTCTCTCTCCCCCCCCCCCCCCCTCTCTCTCTCTCCCCTCTCTCTCTCTCCTCTCTCTCTCTCTCCCCCCCCTCCCCCCCCTCCCTCTCCCTCCCTCCCCCCCCCCTCCCCCCCTCCCCCCTCTCCCAAAACCCAGTTCTACGATTGGTTGCCATGTGACTTTAAACTGCAGCTCCTGGAGCTGGAGAGATAGTACAGTAAGTACAAGAGATACACAGAAAGTATTTCCTTACATGCAGCCAATCTGAATTTCATCACTGGCACCCTAGATTGTCCACCGAGCCCCACCAGCAATGATCCCTGAGCACAGCCAGGAGTAATCCCTGAGAATTGCTAGGTGTGCCAACCCCCAAAAAAAGTTTCAAATATATAGGAAATGCTCAAGACAGCTATCTTTGGTGTATTTGACTTGGACCTGATTTTTCCTATTAACTGTAATATAGTTCTGGATATTTGATCTCAAGAAAATAGTCTAATCAGCTCTGTACCTCCAATAAACACTGATTTTATTAATCATTTCTACATTGGTTGAAATTTTTGACTAACACTTGCTATATATCAAACAAAATTTGGGAATTTTGTTGCATATTTATACTACAAAGTATTCCATATATATTCGGTGATTTGAGTTAGGGTTCATAAACATCGTATGTTGGGTTCAGTGTGAGTTAACCATATCAACTTTTTTTCTAACATTTATTTGCTTTGGTCTCTCAGTTCAGTCCTAGACAAATGTGCATTTTAACACCATCAATACAAAATAGTCTATAAGCTTAAGTCAAAGTACTGTTTTAACCATTTCTAAGAGAATGTCCTAAGTAAGCTCCTTGCTAGGCTAACTTCCTCCTCTGTAAAATCAGAATAGTTTTACTACCTTTTGCGATTGTTAGATAATAATATAAGGTACCTTACCTTGGACCTATTTATAGTAATTCCATGGTAAAAATTGTAATTCTAGAATGATAAGGTTATTGCTGATACAAGTCTAATGAGGCAAAAAATATTACCTGACCAGTTACTCTGTATTGGCTTATATTTGTGTCAGTATGGACGTATTATTTTAACTCTCTCTGTATATATTTCTTGAATACATATTAAAATTTTACCTATCTTATTTCTGATCTGCAGAGATGGATATTTACCAGAAATGCTAACACTCTCTTTTATATTTTTTCTAGCCCCTTATGGAAAATACCTGTCTCTCACTCTTGGTTTATATAAATATATTTTCACTTTAAAATAAGTTTTTTATAAATGCAATCATTTATTTAGATTTATGCTTAGAAATTAGGCAGAGAACTTGCAAACTTATGATATATTTCATAAAAATTTCTTAAGGGTAATGGAAGTGGATATTAGATCTTGTTACCCTTACTGTGGTATCTTTTAAAGAAGTACATAGGAAAAATTTAGTATTTTCAGGTGAGTGAACTTAGATAAGAAACATTTAAAGTACTGTATATATTTAGTTCTCTTCCGAATGTTAAAGCTGATTTTATATGATACATATGGTAAATGAGTCATTTTTTTCCTGTGTGTAAAATGGTATAATTGTTTTTGCTCCACTGAATCCATTTTTAAATGACTTCATCAGATGTTCCACTATGGTCTGATATAACGAGGAAATCTCTCATTCCACAGTCTTCTGGCTTGGTTTCTCCAGTCCTTCTCCAACCTCTCCCTTCCCTTTTCTCCTTCCCCCTCTCCTTTCCCTCCTCTCCCTCCCTTCCCCTACTTCCATCCCCTTTCCCTTCCCATCCTTTACCCTTCAGAAGTAGCAAATGGTCATTCAGATCCCATGCCTGATCTTCCTTTGCTCCAGGCAGTAACCTTTACCCTGTATTCTCACCTTTGACTTAGTGATAATAAAGTGATTAGTTGAAAACTACTTTACTGTTTATCAAAAAGTAACAAAAAAAAATTAGAATTATCGACATTTATTTTGAGCATTATTTTTCCCGAATAACTGTGTGCTATTCAGAGTGACGAATAGATGTCTTTGATGGCAAAGCCAGCAGGCCTACAGCTGTCTTTCATGTGTGTACTGTGTATGATAATTTCTACCCTCATAGGAACAGATGTCTTCACAAAGCTTGTCCTGTGTCTGTCTCTTGGGTAACGATTACAGCTCACTGACTTGTTGTATGTCCCATCCTTTTTTGTCCACTTATAGATGTACTCCAACACAGTCGCTTTAAGTGACGAGTTCATCGCACTGCAGCCTTTGTCGAGGGCAAGGAATCAGCTGAGCAGACTTAGGTAGAGTAGGACTAGAACCTCATTAACTCTTCTGCATGCTAAAGGTCAATTCGACAGTATTCACAGATGGGCAGAGGCATGAATTAAGAGTGGGGGCAACAGTTCCGTCTCTAATTTGACCTTTTATTAACATGTACATTGAAACTGAAAAAAAATATTCATTTGTTCTCTTAGAAAAAAAATTTCAGAGGAAAATTCAGCATAACGGGACAGAGCTCTGTACCTTGTTATCTATTTTACATCTTAGCTACTTTTTCCAGCATGGTTATAATGCTTCTGCTTGTCATATTCAAGAATGCTACTGCATGTGGAGTAATGTAAGCTATAGAAATTCATCCCAAAATGTAAAGTTTTAAGTTGCAGTTACTCGGGAGTGAGAGTGTCCGATTTTGATCTTGCCTTAATCTGTGTGGCGAGCACCTTGTGCGTTTGTCCGTGAGCACTTAATGGCGGCTGAAGCATCTCTATCCTTGCTCCTGGTCTAGAGCGTCTGTGAATTGATCAGTATGTTTTCTGTTTCTTATATACCTAACTCCAGTCCGACTTGAAGAAAAGTTCATAACTAAACACGATTTATTAGTTTTGCCACTCCAGTTAGTTGCACCATAAGTATCCTGTGGGTTCTTAATTTATATGTATTTTAATGCCTTTTATTATCAGGTTTCTGTGTTCATTTGATTGAGTGGCTTTGTTACAGCACTACTTAAATATCTCATGCATCCCTCTGATTTCATAAATTTGAGCTACTATAAAGGTTTACTGAATGTTTTTATTTTATTGTTTTCAAGATTTTTGAAACATTCCAGAATTAAATTGCAGAGCTGAAACCATGAATTTACGTAGATGAATTTACAAATGGGAGGTTAAGTCTCATATTCAAAGCCAGAGTTAAAATCAAAATAAACTTGAAGATTCACCTCCTTTGAGCCAAATAATCTATATCACATTATGGTTCATAAGCCTTTTGATAAACTGGGTATTTATCACATTTTTTAACATCTAATTTAGCTTCAGCTCAGGCATTTAAAAGAACCAGCTATTTAAAAGAACATGATCGGGCCAGAGAGGTCGTGCTGTTGGCAAGGCACTTACTTGCTTTGCACCCAGCCTATCCAGGTTTGATCCTGAACACCAAATAGGTTCCCTTAGTCCTCCAGGAATGATTCCTGAGCACATCCAGGTGTGAACCAAAAACCAAAATAATAATCATTTTCTTGAGAGAAAAAAAAAACAAGTATTTCCTCTCCCTCGTGCTATAAACAAAGCTATCATAATATGCTATCCTTATATGACTTGATTCACTGTCTCACTGTCTTCCCGTTCATCATCGATTTGCTCGAGCGGGCACCAGTAACATCTCCATATGACCTGTCTTATGAAAGTAGAGCCCAAGGGCACCTGCTTGCTCCAGGAACATAAAGAGCCTCAAACCATTCCACCAGGTCATGGGAATGAGGTCTATAATTGTTACTGGTATCTGGCATATCAAATACAACACGGGCAGCTTGCCAGGCTCTGCCGTGATTGACGTGATTGATATGACTTGATTGCTATTTTTTTTTTTTCAGTCTTTTGGATCACACCTGGCAATATTCAGGTGTTACGCCTGGCTCTCCACTCAGGAATTACTCCTGGCAGTGCTCAGGGGACCATATGGGATGCCAGGGATCGAACCTGGGTCGGCCACATGCAAGGCAAATGCCCTCCCGTTGGATTATTGCCTGGCCCCTTGATTGTATTCTTGACAGAGGAATTCTACCACTTCATTTTTTTATGTAAGAAATGAAATTTATTACATAAGTTTTCATAGAAATAATTATTGGTGAGATCAGGAGAGACTAACTGGACCACAGTGCCCGGCACCCCAGGTTCCATCCTGGAACCACCTACACTGCCACGTGTGGCGTGGTGGCTCCCAACAATTCTGGGGTGGTCCTTCCTGCTGCCCCCAGCAGCACTGGGCCTGAGGAGCACATAGAATATCTCAAGGAGTGCCCCCTGTGGTCCCCTGAGCACTGCTGGGGGTATTCACCAGGAATAAAATAACAAAGACTTTTGAGTCATCCCTCAAGCTGAACAAATACATATAAATGAATAAACATTTTCTATTTACTCACTGATGACATTTTCTTGTAAATAAATAAAGGTTAAAACCAGGATTGCCAAGAGCACATTTTTAAGACTGCCTTAGAAGGTCTTTGATACAAATACAGAAAAAGCAAAGAATATAACTTTGAATGAACTAATTATTAACATCCATTTTTAAAAAATTCAAATTAGGGTTAATTTAATTTTGTCAAATAAATCCAGTCAAACTGTCCTTTCCATACCTGTCGAACATTTGGAAGCCTGTGTAATTGGGGCCAGAGCAATAGTCCAGCGGGTAGGGCATTTGCCTTGCAAGCAGCCAACTCAGATTCAATCCCTAGCACCCCATATTGTCCTGCGAGCCTGCCAGGAGTGAGCCTTGTGCATTACCAGGTGTGGCCCCCAAAACCAAAACAAGCCAACAAAAGCCATGTAGTTGACCTCAGTTCAAGTAGAGAAGCCTGAAGACAGAGCTTGTGAAGCTTGAAATAGGACGTGCCTTTGCAAAACATTCGCTTTTTTGTGGCAAAGAGTTTAATAGAAGAAATTGAATTTCATTGAAGGAAATGTGGCTTTTAATGAATGGTAATGCTGTGCATTGGGAAATCACGGCTTGCTTTGGTTGCTCTGTCATGTGCCTCTTACGAAGCTGCTACTGCGTCTCTGTGACATTTATTTCTGCCTTGCTAATTGTGGATCCCAATTTGTTGTTTTGACATAAACTTACATGTAGAGAGAGAATTTTCTCTAATATAAGACTTGTTGCTTTTCTGTCCTTCCAGATGGAAGAAGATAAGGGTTCAGTCAGCTCAGCATATGAATTTGCTGAAAGCAAGCACAGAGGGAGGACAGTAGGCACCTGCTAGCTGAGGCTTGTTCTTGCGTGCACTAGGTAGTACCGCGTGGACCTTCTGGGCACCTGTCTGCTAAGTTCTCAAGCTTGGGGGCATGCTCTGGGAGAACTGGCCTGGCATTTCATCCTAACTCCTTCACAGTTTGTGACATGTTGTTTTGGTTGATTTTATTTTCCTTTTCTGTCGTCTTTACATTTTTTATATGTCCACCTGTACACATTTTGTTTTTAATCCCTTGAAATTCTGTGATGCCATCCTTCATCTCAAATTCTAACTTTGGAAGATACTCACAAGCCTGTTGTCTCACAGTCCATAAAGTATTCCTTTCCCTTCCCCTTTACCAACAGCTAGGCTGCTTGTTACTTCTGAAGCAGTTTGCCCACTTGGAATTGAGTTGTTTATCAAAGGACACATCTGAATCTAGTTAGACAGAAGACTGTTGAAATCTACCTCTTGTACCTCTAATTGAATAATTAAATAATTTAATTTGGGTCCAGTGCGATAGCCCAGCAGGTAGGGCGCTTGTTGCATGCTGCCGCCCTGGGTTCGATCCCCCGGCATCCCATATGGTCCCCCAAGCACCGCCAGTTGTAATTCCTGAGTGCAGAGCCAGGAGAAACCCCTGAGCATTGCCGGGTGAGACTCAAAAAGCAAAAAATAATAATGATAATTTAATTCTTAGATTAGGTATGGGATAATTTTCTGGTGACTGATATTCACAAAGCTATTAGTTCATGCTTTTGTAATTTAAAAGTATGACTCATTGAGAACTTACTTAATTCACTTCCCTTTTGAGAGATAAACCCTTACAACCATTTCTAGATCTAATTGGGATATGCAAGAATATTTTTCTCTAATGGGATAAACCATCATAAATGACATAAAGCAAAGCCACTTGAATATTGCACAGTCCCTAAATCTATGTATTAAATCATGAAACGTCTATAATAACTTGAAAAACCTGAGTTATTCTGGAGGGCATATTTTTCCAATTAGAGTTCTTCAGTTTTCCTAAATGAAAAATGTTGAAGATTAATTTGTCAATTCTGCTCTTTAAGATTGAAAGGAAATTCAGAATAATTTTGAATTTTTTGTTTTGGGATGCTTAATATGATCATCCTTCTATTTTTCTTGTATTGTGATAAATATAAGAAAATTTTCATATGACCTGATTGGGCTATAAGGAAAACTCAGCCTAAAACCCTGCTGGGTGGGGCCAGAGTGATAGCACAGTGGGTAGGGCGTTTGCCTTGCACATGGCCAACCTGGGTTCCATCTCTGGCATCCCATATGATTCCCCAAGCACTGCCTGGAGTGATTCCTGAGTGAAGAGCCAGGAGTAACCCCTGAGTGTTGCCGGGTATGACACCCCCCCCCCCCCAAAAAAGCAAAATAAATAAAAAAAATTAAAAACCTGCTGGGTAAAGAGGGGACATTGGCTGAGATTTCTGTTAGGTTTCTGATAATCTGCAAAACCAACAGTCCACTTGAGACATGAAGAGACATTAATAAAACTGAAATTATGTCTTCTGTGAGAAATCACAAAGCTTCAAGAGGATACTTAATAATACATGAATTCAAAGCTGCCTTCATTTATATCCATTAAAATGTTAAATACAGTTGAAAATTGAGTTCATCGAATACTCTTGGGACAAAACAGGCCATGCTATTACTGTTATTCAGGGCATCCGTGAAAGTTCTCATTCTGTGACAATTGGTCTCTCTTCCTATAAGCAAGAAGGTAAATGAACTCCAAGACTGTCCAATTCCTGGGATTGTTATCCTGATACAATTTTTTCCTGCTAATCAATGAATTAAAATTAGTAGGAAAAAAAAAACCTAGACTATTTTTTCTAGTAGGAGGAAAACCTGGAATATTTTTCTTAATGAGTTTCTGCTCGTGGCATATATTACCCAGTACAACGCACCTTAATGCGTTGTGTGTCTCCCTCGAAATGGCAGTTGTATCTGTAATCAGATCTTGTCAAATCAGGCCGAGAGTTGTGCGGGGCCCAAAATATGGCCAGGGATTAGGGTCTGTCTTCTAGTCATCTCCTCTGCTGTCACCTGCCATTGTTGTGCCATTTCTTCGCCTCTGGATTCCTGGCCCTGCCCTGGGTGCCGTCTCCTGCCGTCCCTCAGAATCCGGGACATTAGAGACACTCGCTTTGTCATTGTGCACCAGTGCTTCAGTCCCACACCTGAAACCTCCCCCACCACCACCCCGCCAGAAGTGCTCACAGCCATTGCCTCACTGAGTGAAGTAGTGAACTGCGGAAGGGTCAGAGAAATCCGTGGTCTGTTTTGTCTGCACTGAAAGCTACACTTCTCTGAATGAATCCAGTTCTGTAAACAAATAGGATCAAATCTTTTAGAAACCTAATGGGTGTAACGTTTTACTAAATCGATTTTTCACAACTGTGCTTACTTGCTGAGCAGCTTTTTGATCTGGGGGAGCCAAAAAAATAAGAATGACATACCTGTGGTGTGTGTGTGTGTGTGTGTGTGTGTGTGTGTGTGTGAGACGTGCTGTAAATGTCTAGATACTTAGAAATTATTTTTGTTTTGTTTTTATGTGTGTGCGTGTGTGTGTGTATGTTTGTGTTTTTTATTTGACCACACCTGGCACTGTTCAGGTCTCAGTGCTCAGGGATCACTCCTGGCTAGGCTCAGGGAACCATATGAGGTGTTGGGTCCTATGCCAGGTAAATAACTACCCACTACACTATCGCTCCAGCCCGGAAGCCTCATTAATGTAGTAATGCTCTTCAGCTTAACCTCACCATTAAATTGGGGGTCCCAGGGCCTGAGAGATAGATGTCTCAAAGGGCTAGAGTGCTTACTTTGCATGCAGGAGCCCTGGTTTCCAGTCCCAGCCCCACATGGTCCCCAAGCATTCAGAGAGGGGACCCCAGGTACCAGACTATGAACAGCCCCTTGACACCTCCAGGTCTGTCGACGCTGCCAAAAAAAAAATTCTTTTCAAGGGGGACTTGCAGGGCAGAGATGTGGCCCAGTGGGAGAACACATGCAAGAGGTTCTCTTATGTGGAAGGGCCTGGGTTCAATCCCTGACACTTAAAATTACTACACTAACTATTTTTCAGGTTACTCTTCTTCCTCACTTAAGCTACAAATGAGTCATTTGATTTATTTAAGCACATCATTAAAGGAACCTCAGTCTATGAAAATAAGAAATGCCAAATTATTTAAAATCAGGGCCGGAGAGATAGCCCAGTGGGTAGGGGCGTTTGCCTTGCACTGCGGCCGGCCCGTGACGGCCTGGGTTCCATCCCCGGCATCCTATATGGTCCCCGAGCACTGCCAGGAGTAATTCCTGAGTGCAGAGCCAGGAGAAACCCCTGAGCATTGCCGGGTGTGACCCAAAAAAGCAAATAATAATAATAATAATAATAATAATAATAATAAAAAAATCAGTGGCCTAAGAAACAGTCATACTGTTCACTTAATTTTCAAGTTCACTTAGTGCAACACATAGTAAATCTCTCGGGAGATCACTGAAAGGCTGCTCTGGAGGTAATTTATTTCTTTATTACTGCCTTTCACAGTTGCTGACTTAGAGGGAAGAAGGAGGGGAGAGAGGTTCAGAGCAGCAAAGATGGGCTTGAAATTTGTTTTAGAGAAACAAGCCTGAGCAAGACAGAGTTAAGAGCCATCACTAAGTGACTGCCTCTTGCAAGCCTAAATATTCAGTTCTTGTTCTAGGGTTGTTGTTGTTTTTTTAATCAAATCAGGAAATCAGTAATACTTTTGACTTGTGTTTTCACATTACAAAAACAAATTCTCTGGGGTTGAGGTCAGTGGAAGTAGCATGGCAAATATTAACAGAAATTTAGGAACTATTATAAACCACATTACTAAATAGATTTTTAAAAATAAAAACACTTCACTAAGCACAAGCCTCATTTCCCTGTGATCACAGCTTTTTTTTTTTTTTTCAGAGTTGGAATGGAGAAATGTTTCTTGGAAAGTAGAAGAGAAAGTAAAAGGAACTCCCCATATGGGGAGAACTTAGTATAGAACTAAGTTCCCTGTAATTATAGCTTTAAGCCTCTTTCCAAATACCTCCTTTAAAGCTGTGCAGTGCCTTCTTTGATTATCAAGTAAATATGGCAATTAAAGAGCAAAAGAACTAATACAATTAATAGTTCTGTAATTCTTATCAAAGCTAACAAAACTTCTTTTGATTTGTTAAGTGTTGTAGAAGTAACTATAAATTTGGAAATATAGGACAGAAAGATAGTATGAAAATTAAGATGTTTTGCCTTGCATGTGGCTGACCCAGATTCTATTCCTTGCACCCATATGGTCCCCCAAGCTGGCCAGGAATGACCTTGAGCGCAGAGCCAGGAATAAACCCCTGAGCACTGTCATGTGTGATCCAAAAAGAAAAAAATATTCAGAAATATGTCTTAATATCTAGAAGATTTCAGGAAGATATTTTGTAGAAGCTTATAATGAAAAAAATCTAAATGTTTACTATTATTGATAATAAAAGAATGGGTATAAGAGCTGCAAGCCAGAATTTGTTTCATATAAACCAGTTGTGCAAAGATGAAAATACTTAATGGCCATACATAGTCATGTTGAGGCCATAGTTGTTCTCTTGGTAGTGTTTCCCTTCTTGCTGTGAGTGATATGGTCATTCTTGGGGAGAGTGTGGTTGAGAAATGAGCCAACATTTCTGATCAGTGAGTTATTTTTGGTGCCTCCAGATTGGGCCCTCAGTCTTGTGGCTTTGCATGTTTTCACCCTAATATTTATCAGTGCCCAAAGTGACTTCCCTCTCAACTTAAATGAAAGATGATCCAAAAGCTCCACGCCTTTCCCACCTCGGCTCACTCGAGTCTGGCTGCCACTGTCCTGACTGGGCTCCCAGTTCTTGACTATGAGATCAAAGGTGTGTCTAGGGAAAGCAGTAGCCTTGGAGATTTTCTGGAACACAGGATAGTGTTTTCTATAAATAGCTTCGCAGAAGAGCAGCAGTTAACCAGCATTTAGAATTTCCAGAGCAGCTGGGGAAGTTTTTTCTCTTCAGAAAAAAAAAATCCTGTATTACAAAAAAAAAAAAAAAAACAACTATATTTTCTTAGTTCTCAGGATGGTCTAAAGGAATCACTTCTTTATAATATTTAGGACATGTCAAAATATTTTCTCTATCGGGCTGCCCATATTTTTATGCCTGTCTTGAGATGAAAGACAACGAATGCAAAGCAACAGATTTACCATAAGTCACGTCCAGTGTTTTGTACTTATGTGGGCACTGAAAGGTTGCTAACCACCTTCTAGATAGCATCTCGTGAATTCCCTCCAGTGGCTTAACACCCACTCTGGGCGCCTTATGCTGCATTAGGGAGCACCAAACATGGTCCTTTCTGGTGCAGCCAGTGCTCCCAGTCAGTGCTCAACCAGTAAAGAACCAGTTTTTTCTTTTGTTATTTCCAGTGCATCATAGACCAATACTTGTGTAAAATACAATGAAAACTACTAGAAATGGAAGCACACTTGAGCAGTGTATCAGAATGGGTTTCTTAGTTGAGAAGTATGAATTTCTACAGTAAATGTGGTATTTTACATTTGAAAAAATGAATTACTAGGAAAGTAAGCTCAGCTTTAAATTATCACTAGATTAAAATTCTGAAAGTATTTTGTCAATTGCCTTAAAGTCTTTGGCCTCTTAACTCCAACAGACCCAAAACACTTAAACACCTTGTGGGCCAGTGACGCTGTTGTCAGACTGACTCCAGACTCGTGGGTCATATTTCGAGCCCCACTGACTATTCTCCCTGATATTAGTCTAAGCGTGCGCTGACACACGATACCGTCCAGCCCCCCACGCAGTTACTCTTTCTCCTCCTCGGAGCCGGAAAGAGCTTTCTCCCTTATCTGCTGCTACGGAGATCCCGTCCAGGCTTCAAGCTGACTTTTCAAGCATCATTTTTTTTTGCATCAGATTTTCCACCCCACCAGTACCCAAAACCACAGCTGGCTTTGCGCTCTTGTTCCTCTTAATTTTTTTGCTATTTGTAATCTGCCTCATGCCACAATAGTAAGGCAGGAAGACTGCATGGTAAAGAGGTTTGGGCCTTAGAATCTAAGAAGCCCCAGACTTGAGCCCCAGCTGGGACACCTTCAACAGAGTCTGAACCTGTTTCCTCAGCTGTCAAAGAGGAACTTGTGGTACCTGTCCCATCGGGTTGTTAAGTGAGACAGCACCTCACCCTCGTCATCGGCACCTACGTAAGCTTCCCGTGAATAGAAAAGCTGATCCACCTCCCACTCTCACTTTCCACTCACTCCACTAAGGGCAGGGCCAGCATAGAGCCGTGTTTCATCAGGAAATTAAATGTAAGCGCTGGTGCCAATCAAGTGACATAAAACAGAATCCAGAGGGAGTTATTAATAGTTGACGTAGCGAAAGGAGATTTCGTTGAGATGGGGCACTGAAACCGAACCCCGGTGGAGGCTCAGTGTTCTGACCCTAACCGCTGACCGGCTCTGCCTGGTACTGCATGGTCTGCCTGAGGGCGTGGGAGACGGCGCAGGAGCACCAGGAAGCAGGCAGCAAAGTAGCCAGGTCATAAAGGACCTGAAGCCTTTGGCTATGCGGGTCCTACAATTCTGCTTGCTACCGAGAGGGATTTCAGGATGCGGGAAGCTGGACCCCAGGGGCCCCAGGAGGAAAGTGAACGCAGTCCCTGTTCTCAGCCTGCACCTCTAAGGTGCTTTTAGTGAATATTCATATTTCTCCAAATAACTGGCTCATGCTCTCTGGGTGGGAAGCAGGGACAGCATTTATTGAAAAACCTCATTGGAGGATTCCGTTATCCCCAGCCCTCCGCCTGGGGCCCTGCCCGTGAGTCCAGACTTAATGATGGAGCTTCACAAACACCTCCCTGACCTAATGTTTCCCCATACTTGGTTGGTGGCAGACTTGTTTCACGCACTGTTTATAAACATTTGACAAAACATATTAGAAAACAGTGCCATGGGCATCCCTGAACCAAGTTTATGATGAAAACACAAGTGAACGGTGATCGTATCTCTGTGTTTAGCAAACCTGAACATTGGTACAATTGGGCACTTGCAAAATAGGACCCGTGTGGTCTCTTAGTGCTTGGTATCTGGTAGGATTTCCCTGACTGGGATTTTACAGGACCCACCAGTTGCTGAGGCTCTGAATGTCAAGTTATTGATTTCCATCACATTGTCTGTGTCCATTGTGAACGGTTCCACAAATGTCCCATTGTCGTGCCTGTACCCGACACTTGGTGATTCCCAACCTCTGTGATACTTTAATACCATTAATTTATTGTGGTTTTCCTTGCTCTATAGTATAACTGTATACTTTAATGCTGTGTAGTATAACACCTATGTAATGAAAAGTGCATGAAATTAGTGAGTTTAAGACAACAGCCCTTGAAAAATTTAGGAGTTTCTTTGACTGCATGAAAACCAGGGTTGGGATTCATTAGACTGTGTGGTCATACCATTTTTCCCTCATTTTAACACAATTAAAATTAGTAGTGATATGGTTTTATCTTGCTGGATTATTTGTGTGTGGATTATTGTAATTATTGCAAATTACTCATATTTTCAATTTAAAAGCACTGATCGTGTGTGATGAATTCCAATGTTTGTGCCATCAAATAATTTTTAAAAACAGAATGAACTGATTATGGTCATGGTTGGCACCTAATAGTTGTTTACCAATGCAGGGTAAATAATGCCCTTTTTTTTCTGGGAATTACAGAGTGAATATGTTTATCTAAATACACTGCCTAGAACTTGGCACATGATAAACATCATATAAATCCTTTGCTGTTATTATTGTTGCTAAAGATTAAGGTCTGCCTTATAATTAGTTCCCAGTCTTCAAAATGGTTCACATTCCATTTTTCTCACAATTTTACTTAAAATTGCAAAAGCATTTCACACACAAAAAAATCAAAAGACTTAGAATTTATTAAGTTTCTCAGTCGTGGCATAAATCTTTTATTGTATGATTAAAATATTAAAATCTTAGCTAATTTACTATCTAGCTACTTGTCTTTATGTAACACTTTCACAAGATTTTTTTTGATTTAAGAAAGTGCCTTTAAAATATTCTGGTATGCTAAAACTCCCAATCAAAAAACATAAATCTTTACAGATTACTTTTGGCTAGAAACTGATTGTTATAATTTTGTGATGCTTCTCAAAAGTCCAAACTTACAAGTGATTCTTTTTCTTTTTTTTCTACCTCAACCCCTCCAGCTTACTGAAACAAATTCAAGTATCAAATGCTTGGACTCCATGTGCTGTTTCTCAGAAGGAGAAACAGCGTGCGCTGTCTGTTGGAAGAATGCTGGAACGAGTCATAGGACGATGTAGTCCCACCCATGTCAGCAGGTGTGAAATTTCTCTAAGTAGCCTTTGCTGCAGATGAGTACCCTGTACACTGGAACAGGATGAACCAGCCTCTGTAGCTCCCTAATAAATCCACAGCGGGTCTGACCAGCCGAAGCAGGAAGTGTGCTATTTACTGGCACTCTGATACTCAAGTTCACCTTGTGGTTCGGGGGGGAAGGGGCTCTTTCAGTCAGAAAGGAAGAAAAGCACCTTGGAAAAGACTTTCCGTCTAATGAACAAGCAACAGAAATCTTGCTTTATGATCTTTCTAAACTGAACAGGAGTGTGAAATATGGTACTCTTACTCGGCTCTTAGAACTTTTCCTTTTTTTCTTATTATGCTTATACTGCTGTTCTATTTCCTCTCTTTTTCTTTTTGTATTTATAAAATAATCTAATAGTGAAATCAAAAGATTTTGCTTTTCTTACTCTTCCTGTATATTTTCTAGCCATACGAGACTTGAGGTATTTATGAACGTGAAAGCCTGTGTCTCTGCTCTCCTATCCCTTTCTAGCTCTGTAATCAGGTTGGAAAATGAGTTGTGATTTTTCTGAAGTTTCTGCTGGGTGTTAATGGTCTAACTTAGAAGAGGCTTTTAAAATCACATGATTGTGACAAATCTTAGCATTTTTGTTCCTTTGCAAATGTATTTCTTGAGTTAAATTTTCCATATTTTGTTTGCTTTTGCTACCAAAAAACCCATTTTTTGGATAAATGATAATTTTACTTAAAAATGAAGTGAATTCACTTCTTATATCCCCCCCCAAACATTATTATTTAGGAGATTACAAGGAGTAGAAGTAACTTTTGTATTGTTTGCGTGAACATCATCATGTCTAAATGTGTGTGGGGTACAGATGGGAGAGATAGGCAGGGATTCCCACTTCCGGTATGCCACACACATCCTCTCTGTCTGCATATGCATGGCTGGGAAAAGGATTAAAACTCTCCAGGAACAGGGAATAGAAAGCAGAGGAACCATTGCTGTTACGCACTGTTAGTATTTGGTTAGCTCCGCTGTCGTTACTGATGAGAGTGATGCCATTCACGTAGCATGGGGCCAGCTCGCTGGCAAACGTGTTAGTTCCCACTCTGCTATTACGTTGTGCCCAGTCGTATGCTAAAGTTGCCTTTATAAATAGCGTTCTTGTGACATGATGTCTTTTGCTTTGATCCCCACTTAACTAATTTAAAACATGTGATCAAAAATATTTACATAATGGTTTTATGATGTAGTAGTAATCTTCCACGTAAAAAGAATTACCATGAGGGACCGGAGCGATAGCACAGAGTGTAAGGCATTCAACCTTGCATGCGGCCGACCCAGTTTCAATCCCCAGCATCCCATATTGTCCAGGAGTGATTCCTGAGAGCAGAGCCAGGAGTAACTCCTGAGCATTGCTGGATATGACCTAAAAAAGAATTACTATGAGTCACTGATCACTGATCACATTGGGTCTTTGTTATGATTTACACCATTATATTATAAAATGCATGCAAGAAACCAACTCTGTCATTAGCTAGGCTAACGAGTTTTTCAGAGTTCCAGATGGATCTAATTTATATTCTTTTAAAGATGGGACTGAGAGATAGTACAGCAGGTAAGGCATTTTGCCTTGCATGCAGCCAACCTAGGTTCCCCAGCATCCTATATGGTCCCCAGAGCACCGCCAGTAGTAATTCCTGAGTACTGCTGGGTGTGGCCCAAAAAATGAGAGAGAGAGAGAGAGAGAGAGAGAGAGAAGAGAGAGAGAACCTTTGCTATACAGAACTAAGTTAGGAGTTAGATTCTGTTAAAGTTATAGTCTCTATAGAGACTTTTAAGTCTCTAGAGATTTTGTTTGTCTCAAGCAGTTCCTTTAATACAATCTTTGCTGTTGACAATTAGAGTGAAAGTTTTAATGAATTAATTTTTTCTGCTCCATTTTTCTTGGTATTAATTATTTTGCTAAAGTGCTCCTATTATTCTTACTCAGTCTTTTGATTTGGTTTGGTTTGGTTTGGTTTGGTTTGGTTTGGTTTGGTTTGGCTTGTGGACCACACCTGGCAGCGCTCAGAGGTCTCTCGCAGCCGTGCTCTCAGGTTTGGAGGCCCAGGCACTGAGCCGGACCTGAGTGCCAAGCTGTCCGGCCCTTGGAGCAGTCGGCCCAGCTCTGTAGCCATTTTTATGTCGCATTATTCCTTTTGAGCCTGTCTCAGGATTTATTTCGGTATCTTCTCCTGAAGGTAACTGTTAGCCTCTATCCTTGTTTTCACCCCAAATTACACTATATTATTTTCTTTTAATAAGACTTATTTTCAGAAAAAACTTTACAGTAATTAAAAAACTTAACTTGACAGACCATAAGTAGCTTTCCAGTTCTGTTCAACATTTCAGGTGGGATCATTCATTACTATTATTACTATATTCCTTTTCTCTTCCATTTTTTATTCTTCAAGTTAAGAACCTAAAAAGTCTTTTGAGACTTTTTATTCATTTTTCTACTGGATAAAATCAAATAATATGCAAAACCACTCGGTGCTTTTCAAAGGGCTATATGAGAATGGCCATTGGTCCATTAACCATTATTGAATTATGAAAGTATTTTTGTTATCTCGAGTTTTGCTTTTGTTTTTTACATATAATTGTGTTCACAAACTATGTCTAGTGTTTGTTTTTATTTTAGAACAGCCTTTCTACCTTTCTGATCCTTGTCTGGCTTAAAAGGGAAAGACTGATACCCCTCCCTGTTACAGGAAGGAGAAGCCTTTGCCTGTCTGTTGCTTTAAAATACTAAACAGAAGAGGTTTTGGGCATCACTTGGTACATATTTCTCTGGTGACTGAACTTTCCCCATACACAAAAATCCCACTTGTACATTATTAACTAATGTTGTCAAAGGAACATGTCATATTACAAGGTCAGTTTCAAAAAGTAGCATCATAGTGATTATAAATACGCCATGTTGTACCCTGAAAGGGCTGTACTTCAGCAATAAATGAGTTTCTGTATGTAACTTACCAATAGTTACTTTACCCAATCAAAACTTTTTAATAGACAACAGTCGATGATTTTTATCGTATGAATGCACATGTGCTTTGAAGAGATGATAAATGAAGGAACCATTATTTAAGATGATACTTTGTAAGCAAAGTTGGAAAAGAGGAAAAAATATTGGCAATGGAAACTTGACTCCCCAGGGCAACTGGGGTATTGGTAGTAAATCTTCTCATGTGTCTGACTGTACTTTTTCTTACAGAAATACTATAAAATTAGTTCATGTTCACATTCCATTCATTTAGAAATACTGAGTGCCTACCATGTGCCAGACACAGGTGCTAGTGAGACAGTAGCAACAGGCTCTTCCTTGAACGAAGGTAGAAACTAACCAAACCTTATGGTAATGAGGAAACTGCGACAACCAGCAAACCACCAGGAGTAGCTGTTGGCGCCGTTTTTTTTTCCTCTTTGCCAACTTTGTAAACTTTCTGGGAGTCAAACTTCATTATGACTGTGCTGGTTTAATTGATTTAAACTTGGGTTTCTAGGAAACAGCAGATATTTTGGTATATGTGAATTTAGGGCATTTTAAATGCTAGACTCTCCTAGCATTTTTGTTTGAAAGCGGAAACCCTGGAAAAAGTAACACCAGATACCTTTATTGTCGGAGTATTTTTAGCTTTCTAAGAAAAGCCACCTGGACTTTGGTAATCTTAATCCTGTCTCTGAAATAGTTCCAGCTCTTTTTGGGCACAGTGGCGGCTTTGTACTTGAATGAGTTTAAAGTAACACAGCTGCAAATAAAGTATTATGTCATGAATTATGGGCCTACCATTCAGACAGTACTGATCCTGTCCAGCCCATTAGAGGATCATTTGTTCTTAGTTAAGCGAAACTTTTACCCTAATGACTTTCTAAGGTTAGTACTTTGATAACTATTGATCTTCTATATTCAAGAATTATGCCAAAATCTTTAGAATGAGTTTATAGCTGAAAATATCAAACTATAGTATGAAAATTATGAACTTACTTATTCCAAAGCTTTTGGTAAGTGACTCTTTCATTTGCTTGTGTGATGTACTGTCTAGTTGCTTTCCAGTAAAACTGGATGTTTGTAGCACTCAACGTGCTCATTTCATATGGAATTGTTAAGCCTTTAAGTGTCTCATGCTTCACTACCTATAATAATGGCTGTCTGAATTTTGACTATTTTTATATGATGGAGAACCTATTTTTCCCAAAGTTTGTGTATGATATGAATAGTATGCTTGGTCATGCGATAGAAGACTGGAGAATTTCTCATTAGCTTATAAAATGAATCAATCACTGCTTTTAAAAACTCAGATTGCACTTTGGTCCTAAGTTTTAGAGTAAATTTTTCTCCATTACAACCTCGGTTCTGGTGAGCCAAACTTTTCTCTTATTGTCACTTTAGATCATGGAGCGCAGCGGACCCTTTCTATACCAACGACAGGAGCATCTTGACTCTCTCCACAATGGACTCATCTACTTGTTAAAAGGGCAGTAGTACTTTGTGGGAGCCATTTCAACTCTCTTTTTTAAAACCGATCGTGATCAGTCTGGTCATGGCCACACTGGCTCTGCAGAACAGCTTTCCAAAACCTGCAGAAGCTCAGACCTCCTCAGACTTAGAATGGCAAACAGACCAAGAGCAGTAATGTGAACTCATCTCAGCCCCCAGTTTTAATCTGAGTATGTTAAAATGTATGACTAAGAACCAGGAAGATGGCTCTGAGGGCTGAAGTGCCTGCTTTGAGGCAAGGACACCCCGATCCAACCCCCAGCAGCACGGTTCCCCAGAACAGGACCAGGAACAACCCCTCTCCCCACTCCCACCCCCAATACCACTGTCTGTGGTCTGCCCCCAAAGAGCAAGAAATAAAACATAAAATTTATGAATGAGAAAATATTTTTCCATCATTATGTCTGGGTTGCGCCGTGTGCTTCTGGGACTCCGGAGGCAGTTCCACCTCTTACCAAGGCCACTATATTTTACTATCAAGGTAGCAAAGAGAGGTGATTCCTAGTTAACTGTATTTTTTAGTATTAGCTTGGTTACTGAAACTTATATTTAAATCTGCTTCTGTAAATTATGCTGAAAAGTTTGCCATGAAAACTCTATTTTTTTATTAGAGTTATATTTGAAGCTTTTCATGGGAAAAGTTACTGTGAATAGTAAGAAATTTTGGTCCCTCAGTGACCCCTGTTGTTCATTTATTAGTGTTAAGTTCACATATTAGGATGTATTTCAAGCATTATTTACTGCACTGTGGGTAGTAAATACATACCAAGACCAAATGTCTCTCAATTTACTGTATCACATCTAGTAAAGTTAATCATTACATACCAAGTGTATACCATATCTGATCTGTAAATCAGGAATCAAGTCCATTCGCCAAATTTCAAGTTGATGTTAACTAATATTTTTGTGACAAATATGAAGGACCTATATGAGTAAACTAGATACCATTAGTGTATTGTTATGTAATCTGTTTATCATTGACCTTTTTGCATGCTTAATCTGGTTAATATATTTCCATTTGCTTTTCTTCCTTCTGTCTGAAGGCTCTGTTTATAGTATTTGTTGACATTGTTGTAAAGTTCAGCTATATCAATAAAAACCAAGTTTGGACAGTATTTAAATATTGCAAATACTTTCAATTATATGAATCAAATAGTAGGGCAGTTAAATCAGTGAAAAAAGAGAAAAGCCTCTCCCTGCATGCTAGAATTGCGCTTGGCCTTTCCATCAGCTAGATTTTAGGAGAATGAATTTCAGAGGAACCCGGGGTTCTCCCTTCTGTGAGCTAAGTTCCCACAGACTGCCACGGGCACCCCAGGCATCTGCTTCAAGCATGTCCACAGAATATGAATGAAATGTAATGGGGTAACAGCAGCAATAAATTAAAATGCTCGGAAGGATTGAGTACATATATTGCGGTAATTAACGCTCTACTTTAATATTTAATTTCCAGCCTCGATTTATTATGTATCTCAGTGTTGCCATTTGTTTTCATTAAAAGTAATGTTTTGCATTTCAGAAATGATTATGAATTTAAGAACTATTACCCAGCACTAAGTATGAGATGATTCTGTTTATATATTTTGTTTTTGGATCACACCTGGCAGTGCTCGAGGATCACTTTTGGCAGGGACCTGGGGAACAGATGGGGTGCTGGGCATCAAACCCAGGTCTGTCCTTAGATACATTTTTAATGTCTGGAAATGGCGATAATGCAGTTTTGCCAACTTTTTTCCCATAAGACCAGAATTCTGAGCCAAGGAGATAGCATAGGGGTTAAGGCTCTTGCCTTGCATGCCGCTTCCCTGATTTGACTCCTGACACTCATGTGTTCCCCTGGACCCTGCCAGGAGTGATCCCTGAGCTCAGAGCCATGAGTCGCCCGACCACCAGCATGGCCCAACCCAACCCTGCAAAAAAACTTTTTTTAAGGATAGAATTATTTCTTATAAATGAGTGCACAACCCTCCAGAACTAACCCATTTCATAAATATTAGCCTTCTGAAGTCTGTAGAGATAGTACAGTGGGCAGGGCACTTATCTTGCACAAGACCAATCTGGGTTTGATCCCCAGCATTCCACATGCCCCGCACAAGCATTGCCAAGAGTAATTCCTGAGTGCAGAACCAGAAGTAAGTTCTGAGAATGGCTGAGTGAGCCCCCCAGCCCCCCCACATACACTTAAAACACATACACGCACACACACACACAAATATTAGCCTTTTGGCTAATAAATGAGATTTATTATGTATCTCATTTGGAATTGAGATGATTAGGGAAAGAATGATAGAGTCAAGAATTGAAATTCTAGGGGTTGGAACGATAGCACAGCAGGGAGGGCATTTGCCTTGCACGCAGCAGACCTTGGTTCGATCCCCAGCATCCCATATAATCCCCGAGCACCACCAGGAATAATTTCTGAATATAGAACCAGATATAACTCCTGAACATCGCCAGTTATGACTCAGAAAGCAAAAAAAAAAGATAAATTCTATTCTTACTAATATTGACATGTTTTAATAATGTAAAAAATACTAAGCAATCATTTCAGCCTAAATAAACAGCCTTCTTTACTCATGCACTCCAAAATCTAGGGAAATATGAGTAATCTGGAAGTAGATTAAAGAGGTAATAAAATACACTTGTGTGCACACAGAATGGGGAAATGACGGGAAAAGTTCAGTAGAGGAACTGAGAATATGGAAGCTGCTCTTTCTTCGACTATCTTATGAATGTACTCACACAAAATGACATTCAGTGTCCTTCCTCGCATCTCTGCCTTCCAGTGTTTACTTACCGCCAGCTGACCGACACCTATTCAAAAGGACGACAAAGCCATTGAGCAGTCTCGGGCCAGAGGGGCTGGAGGCTGCTCCCAGTGTGGCCGCCGTCATCTTCTGTACTCAACATTTGGTATTTTTTAGGAATTTTTGTCTAGAGCAAAGGAAGTAGCAGATATACTGATAGGCTTATTCACCTTTGTTATTCAAAACTCCCATTAGGGTTATCTTGAAATTGTAAGAAGGGGGTTTCTTCTATTTATTTAGAAAATATACAGTGTCTATAAGCTTTCAGTAGCTCTCTGATGTTGGTGTTCCTTTTGTTGGACTGTTACTACAGAACCCGAAAAGTTCCCCTTTGCTTATGTCTTAAATACTTGGGTCAGTACATGTTGATCACTAACTCTTTCTTACCTGCCCAAACCCACGTGTTAGGACTAGTTTATTTGGTGGTCTCAGACCTATGTGTGTAGTCTGAGAGCCGGTAGCCAAGAGGAGAATGGCCGGCACTGAGCCAGTTTCAGAATTTCCGCCCAGCCGCTTTACCCTGCCCCGCATCAGGCACATCGAGGAGCGAGTGTGGACAGAAGCGCAACACGGAGAAAGTGGAGCATCCGCATCTGTTAGCGCACCCTGCTCCTGGCATCCTAGTCCCCGTGCTATGCAAAGGATTCACAGGCCTGAACCAGTCGGGGCAGCTCACCTGGTAGGAAATAACCTCACTCAGATCAGAGCATACTGTGAAAATGGGCTCAGGTGAGAAGCTTGGTCTGGGGAAAATCATCCATGATTGTTTTTGCTACTAGTATCATCTTGGAATATGATAGAAGCAGGTATTAGTAAAATTGAAATGAGTTTGGCTACATACTTTTCTTTAAAAGAGCCTGTTTAAGTGAGTTAACAATGTTTCACAAAAGTAGAACATTATTAAAGTGCTATTTGATAGCCAATGATATTCCTACAAAACTAGATTATAAATAATGTCATGTTTGTGAAGATGATTGTTAGATTTTTCTGAATCATTAGTGGCTGGAAATTCTATAGCAACACTTAGTTTAACGTTTCAGACCTCAGATACTGTGGCTTCTAATAGAAGCACCTGCTGGGCAAAGTATCTGCTTAGTAAACTTGACTGTTTGGCTCCCAGTAGTTTTTTAAGTTTATGAAATTATTTATCAAATAAAATTTTTTTCTATACAATTAAAAGTGGTTTTCTGTTATTTAAGCACCTAAGCTGCCCTTCGCTTATCACGACTAGCACTGCCAGACTTGTTTTGAGAGGATTTTACTACATTTGCCATTTTGCATTTCACTGACCGCAGCTCTTCAAAAACCATAACATTCATGGTGGGAATGTCAACTAGTACAGCCTTTTTAGAAAACAATATGGACATTCCTCCAAAGACTAGAAAGTGAGCTCCCATTTGACCCAACCATACCACTCCTGGGAATATACCCTGGGAAGCCAAAAACACACAGCGGAAACACCATCCCCAAATATATGTTCATAGCAGCACTATTCACAATAGCCAGAATCTGGAAACAACCAGAGTGCCCAAAAATTGACTGGATAAAGAAACTTTGGTACATCTACACAATGGAATACTATGCAGCTGTTAGGGAAAATTAAGTTATGAAATTTGCCTATAAATGGATAAACATGGAGAGGATCATGTTGAAATTAGCCAGGAGAGAGACAGATATAGAATGAATGCATTTATTTGCATGACATAAATATATAGATACATATATAAATGTATATATGTATACATATATATATTATGCTAAGGTCAGACAAAACATGGATCAGGAGGTCTTTTCAAAAGTGGAATCTACCACAAGCATCGTGAGTTGGGAGGTTGGGTGGGACAGAGAAGGGAACAGTGTGCTAACAATTGTAAGTGATAATACCAGCCTAGAACTGAATATTAAATACAGGCAAAAAGATACACACAGTAACCTCTATATGTATCGCAATCCACAGTGTGCAAGAGAAGGAAGAGAGAAAGAGAAAAGAGATAAAGGACTCTCCATAGAGGCAGGCTAGGGGAGAGGGGAGGGAATCGGGGACATTGGTGGTGGGAAATGGGCACTGGTGGAAGGATGGGTGCTGAAACACTGTATGACGGAAACCTGGACATGAACATCTTTGTAATTGTATATCTCACGGTGGTATAATAAAATATTTTTAAATGTTATATCCTTTTAAGAACCTGCCATTTAGGCAGGATGTGGGAGGGGAGGGAATTGGGGACATGGGTGGTGGTTGAGGGGCACTGGTGGAGGGCGGGGTGCTGGAACACTTTGTGACCGAAACCCCCAAGCGTGAACAACGCTGTAATTGTATATCTCACGGTGGTATAATAAAATGTTTAAAAAAAATGTTATATCCTTTTTAAAAAAGAAGTATCTAATTAGGTTCATGAAAAGACAACTTACAAATAAATACTATGGGAATAAAAATATTTTATTAAAAAAAAACCCGTAACATTCAGAGGCTGGGGAGACAGAAGGGTGGAGCGCAGGTCTAGTGTGCACAAGCCCAGTCTGGCATCTCCCAGCTCCTGAGCACCACGCTTCTGCTCCACTGAGCCAAGCAGCACTCCATCTCTTGAGCACTGAGTCCCTCTGCCCCTACCACTGAGTCCAGTCTCTAGGAGTGATCTCCACATCCCCAAGCACCCCTGGCAATGCCCCTATCATAAAAACCTAGTGCTTTAGGGGAGGGAATTGGGGACACTGGTGGTGGGAAATGGGCACTGGTGGAGGGCGGGGTGCTAGAACACTATGTGACCGAAACCTCCAAACATGAACAACGTTGTAATTGTATATTTCACGGTGGTATAATAAAACATTTAATTTTTAAAAAGCAAAAAAAATGGTAATAAAATAAGCTAGTGACTAAAAATAAAAATCTAGTGCTTTTTTGCTTTTATAAATTATCTGCACAGCTCCTAAGATTTGTGCAACAATTATAAAGGATAACATGCTTCAACTAAGAAACTACCTCGTGAAAATGGGGGAACTGGGAAATTGGCCCATAAAAACAGGCCCATAAAAATAGTGCTGCTGTAATGTGCACTTGCATTTAACTTCTGATGACAATCACTGCAAATGTTTTCTTCACTGTCAGCTTAAAGTAAGTTTTTACAGTAAACAGTAACCTTTGCCCCTGTGTTAGCATTTGCAGCGTGGCACTGTGTGTGTCAGACGAGCACCTAAGTAGATGGTATATTCCCTCTCACCAGGAACCCAGGCGTTGGGCAGGCAGGCGCACCTCAGCAGATGTGCAGCACCAGGGTTGGAGCTCACAGCCTTCCATTTGCCGGGTAAGCTCCTTAGGCCACTGGGTTCCAGGCACCTCTCTGTACTTGGTTTCTGAAATGAAGAGGATGATCCTCAACAAGTAAGCTTATATGGGCATCTGTTTTTATTTAGAAAGCAACTGAGGTTCAGGTTTCCTGGAAGAGTGTGGAGATTTATGCAAAATTAAAAATAGAACTGTCATCTGATCCAGCAGTTCTATTTCTAGGTATCCAAAGAACACAAACACTAATTCAGAGAGCTGTGTGCACATCTGTGTTCGCTGCAGTGCTGTTCGCAATAGCCATGTTACAGAATCAAACCAAATGCCCAATAAATGGACAGAGAAGGTATAACACTATATACAGAGATGCACACAAACTGTGAGCTACTCAGCCATTAGTAGCTGAACCAATTCACAATCTCTAGAACGTGGTTACATTAAATATGAGCCAAGGGGCTGGAGGGATAGAACAGCAGGTAGGGCGCTTGCCTTGCACATGGCAGACTCCACCTTTGCTCCCAGTCCTTCAAGTCTGCCAGCGATGATCCCTGAGCAGAGTCAGGAAAACGCCTTGAGCACCACAGGTGTGGAGAAAGACCCAGGACAGGTATTTGTGTGGGTGTCAGGAGTGCACTTGCTTCAGGGCAGAAGGAAGTGGCTCTAGTTCAGAGACCGCGTCCAGGAGGGTAGTGGGCACATTCCGGATGACTCTGTCACCTGCTCACATTCAGGCCCACCTCTGGTCTCCCATTACAAACGTCACCCACTGAACATCATTTCCTTAGGGAAACTTCAGGCTCCCATAAAAAGTAACACTTCACCCCACTTTCCATGTGAGAATCAGGCCACGAGGAAAAGTATTCATTCATGTTAGAAGGGGCAAGAGCAGAGTCACGGTGGGGCAAAGAAGCTGAGATGGCTGATGCCATCGTCGCTGGCCAGGGAGCCCAGGGCGTTCTGAGTTCTGAGCCGGTGTGAGCGCCCTAGTTTCTCCGTCTTCATAAGAGAAAGTGAAGTGATGGCCAAGAGAACCCGTGGGAGGGGCCCAGCCCAGCTCCATTCCTCAATTCCCGCTGGGTTCACTTCAGGAGTGACAAGTCCAAGGACACTAGCCACCTGCCAGCCCGATTCCCGCTCACCTCCGTCAGGGAAGACAGTTCACAGGGCTAAGGCGCATCTCTGGCATGCACAAGGCATCATGTTCCATCTCTGGCACCATATGGTCCCCTGCACACTAGCCTTAATGGCCGCGGCACCATGAGGCCTGAGCAGCACCTCATCGCCAGACCCAGGCTGAACACTCCAACGCTCACAATCAGGGAAAGAACAGCCAGGCGTGGCCGCAGAGCTTCCTGAGCACTGCTTGGGAAACATACATAAACAAGTCAAGAAGTAAATGCATTAAAATTTCTCCATCAGTGAGTCCAAATTTCTTTCCTTCACAAGCAAGTTACAGATTTGTTAATGAACTTGGGAGTACAAAATAATCTGCAGGGTCAGGAAATGACTCTGTGGCTAAGGCTTCGCAACATTAATCTAAGCCTCGTTAGGTTCCCGGTGCCACCTGCACATACAGGGCCAGGCAGCTCTGCTCTTCTCCCCGCTGCCACAGCCTCAAGAAGAAATTTCCAGCCAAGCCTCGCCCAGGTGTGCGCAAGTACTTCAGGTCACGAGCCCGGCGAGCAACACAAAACAGTGGGACCAGGGACAACGCCTTGAGCATGACCTGCCGCAGCACCTTCAGATGTGGCCCTTGGTGGCCCCAAGCACAACTGGGCTCTAGCAGCACCAGGTGTGGCCCCGAGGTCTCCAGTTCTGCTAGTTTAGCCCCCTAAAACACGTGCACCTGTGTGAACACACAACCTCAGAGACTGGAGAGAGTGCAGGGCACAAGGTACATGATGGCTGACCCGGACTGATGGGGTGGCACCACCGGGTGGCCCAGGTAATCCCTGACATCGTGGGGCTGTGCATCACGCCACCTACATCTTCAGATGCCTGTACCCAACTCGACCCAGCTGGTCAAGAATCACCAGAGGGGGCCCCCGCCCAAAGACAGTGTGACACTGGTGAGAAAGTGTGCAGGCACGAGGAAAGTGCAAAGCCCAGCAAGCACCAGCACTGTGTGAGCACCACCACCTGAGGGGGACTCCCAAGGGAGCACCGGAGACTGTCTACCCAGGCTTCACATCAATGGAGCGAAGAGAACAGCAGAAGGCACGAATGTCCAGTTAGCACTGTTTCTCTTAGGAATGCTAAGATGACACCCTGTTGAACCACAGCACCATGCAGAGGGACTGTCGCTCTGTGGGGAGTTCCAGTCAGCGCCCTGTTCCGTGAAGCCAGTCAGAGATTCGTGATGCTTTTTATCCTGATGATCGCCATTCTA
The DNA here is from genome assembly GCA_021461705.1 of Cryptotis parvus. NCBI lineage: Eukaryota > Metazoa > Chordata > Mammalia > Eulipotyphla > Soricidae > Cryptotis > Cryptotis parvus. Next base: position 68,866 of record JAJIBD010009670.1, read on the forward strand.
GGGCACTGGCTTGGTTGAACGGCTTGGATTGACATGGACTGTAGCTGACAGAACAGAAAGCTCATGTTTATGACACTTGTCCAGAGAGACACATCAGATACATTTGAAGGTAAGAACTTAGTCACATGGCAGTACCTACAAGCAACAAGCTACAGAAGCAGGACAGAAAACGTGTTGATGGACTCCGCCAATGCCAACACTTCAAGTAATTCAGTAACATCCCTTCCCCCCGGAGAATAACCAAAAAACCAGCAGATCATTTGCTTTATATTTCGGCATGATGCAATCAGAGATCATGGGCTAAAAGAAAACCCTCGCTTGACAGATGCAAAACCTGAGCTGACGATCAGCAATAGCAGCATCAAGACCTTATCTGACACTTCCAAGACTGTAACCATTAGAAGATACCCATGTTTTCAATTCCAAAATCTGCCCTCTACCCATAGCAGGTATATAAAATAAGTGGTTAAAGCCTGAGGGCTCTGGGGGAGCAAAGCCTGCTTGGGGGACACCGGGACTATACCCGGCAGTGCTCCGGGATTATGAGGCACCAAGCATGTAAGGCACTTGCTTCTCCTTAGTTATCTCCCCATCCCTGAATAAGCTGCTTAGGTGTCATGATGGAGATCAATAAATACTTTTATTAGTGTATGCTGTGATACTTCTATTAGTATACTGACGACTGAAGAAAGTGTGAAATGGAAGCAGAATACTTGCACTGTGAATTCATTACAATTTAATAATACAAAGTAAAATCTACTGATTATTTTGAGAACATTAAAAATGGAAATGAGCACCTGGAGAAGCAGTGCAGTGGTACAGCACGAACGAGGCCCGAGTTCAATCCCTGGCACCACCGCACGTAACCAATGATCCCTGACACCGCTGTGTGGGGCGCTTCACCCGCTCACTGCAAGCACCACAAACAAGTGTGTGATCCCTACACACTGCCATGGTGGTAGCAAAGGGGGACTTTATTTCGCAATTTAAAACAAGACGCTGCAACATATGCTAGCCCTGGGTTTAATCCTGAGCAACACCAGGAGGGCCCCACTTCCTCCAGAACCGCTGTGTGTGGGTGCAGAGTATAGTGGGCAGGGTGCAGCCAAAACAGGTTCAATGCCCAGCATCCCACATGGTCCCTCAAGTCCACCAGAAGTGACCCCTGAGCACAGAGCCAGGAGAAAGTTGTGAGTACCACTGGGCACGAACCCCACCAAAAAAAAATGTGAGCCAAACTGTCACTGTATCACTGTCTTCTGCTCATCGATTTGCTCGAGCGGGCTCCAGTAACATCTCCATATGTCCTGTCTAATGCTAGTAGAGCCCAAGGGCATCTGCTTGCTCCAGGAACATAAAGAGCTTCAAACCATTCCAATGTTTAACAACATTTCTTAACTGTCAAAATATTTTTTAGGTTAGAATGTTTATTTTTACATAAAGTACATCAAAAGTCACCGTAAATATAAACACTGCTTAAAAATTTAAACTTCTCCCCCTGCCTCCCGGACAGACCCCAGAGGCCGGAAAACCTCATGCATCACAACTGCAGCCACTTTCACGGTCCAGACTCCACAGCTCGGCAGAGCCACACCCAACATAATAGTCTCCAAGCCCAGGTATGCAGGTCTGGGTGATTGAATCCACCAGGTTCCCTGGGGAGTTGAAGCTGGGGTGCCCTCCCCCCAACTCAATGCCCTCCGGCAAAGCCTAGTGGGCCCACCCAGAACTGCGACCGCAGGAGGGTCCCGTGGAGGGTCCCATGTACCTCCCCGTGGTGCGTGGGCACTCTCAAAACCTAGTATATTCATCTAACAGGTATCCCATCACATTTTCTAGAAAGGAAGTGTGTGGGCTCGAGGTGTGGTCTGGAGGACCACCTCGGTAATTTCCTATACGGTGAACTCAAATGGCACGATGGAGATTTGAGGATCTCCACTGACTTTTGCCTAACACCATGTTCATCGACCGTATTTAGAGAATTAGCTCCAACAACCAATACAGAATGGATTATTCAGTATATGAATAGGAAAAGCTCAAATAGACATTGAGAGAAATGTGAAATAAGTGTTATCAGTAGCTGTAGTGATGGTTTGCCTGGGATTGTCAGTAGAAAACCACTGTGTTCTGGAAACCCATAAAGTGAATCCAAGAACAGAAACTAAACAGACTCCCACACATCTGCCTAGGAAAACAAAAAAAAAGGCATGACCTTATCATTGCTGTTCCCTTTACATGAGCTGAGAGGATCAACATAATTGATGCTGGCTAAGTGAGCAGGCATCGGGAGGGGGCTGGAGGGTGGGAGGGAAATGCGGGTCTCTGGTGGTGGTGGGGGGCACTGGTGGTGGGATTGGTGCTGAATGATGAATCTTTCCAGCAACTGTATTGTGAAAAAGTTTGTACTTCAGCTTCAATCCTCAACATCCCATACGCTTCCCAAGCACCCCTGATTGGGTGTGGTCAAAAATCAAAAATAAAATAAAAAATAGTGACTGAACACACAATTGCTTAAGTGCAGTAACAGTATTGTGAATATTTTTTAAGAGTCCTTATGTCTTAGACATACACATACTGAAATATTTATAAATCAAAGCACTGGCATTGACCTGCTTCAAAGCGAATCAGAATTAGGAAGATGGGTCACTTGATCACTTGACATCCCCATTATTCACCAGTTTGCTCGAGCGGGCGCCAGTAACATTTCCATTTGACACTATCACGTGCCAGTGTAGCCCAATGGCATCTGCTTGCTTCAGGAATATGAAGAGCCTCAAACCGTTCGTTCAGGGTCTTGAACGCTAAACATTCAAGGAAGGTGGGTGACATGAATAAATCAAGATTGGCCATGAATTGCTCATACTGAAATAAGTCATACTTTTCCTCATTTCCATGCCTGAAATTTTTCATTCAAAACTCATTCGAATGTCCACTATGTAAAAGAATATAGGTAGCTGGCAATAACTAACAATACCAACAAAATATTTTATGAATTTGAGAAACTAATCCCTGAAATTCTCAAATTTTCCAGAGAGATCTGAATAGCAGGAGTCTATAACAAATCCATGTAGGTAACTGTTGTTTTGATATTACCACTGTTACAAGCTAATTAGACAACAGCTCTGTCAACCATAGTACACACAAGAGCACAAAGCATCAGCCATCAGCAGCTCAACAATACAGCCCGTCTCCTTACCAGGCTCAATAAAAGCAACTGACACTAAAAGGAATATAGCTTGACTTGCTACAGAAAAGTACCACCTTCAAACAAGCACATCTATAGTTATTACATAGTAATAATTCAGGTCACCTTTTAGTTATGGCCAAATTCCTCCAACATGAGAAAGGGGAACCACATATATTTACTTACTCATTGTGGTAGGTTAGGGCCCAATGGAAATGTTACTGGCGCCCGCCCGAGCAAATCGATGAATAACGGGATTCAAGTGATCAAGTGATTGTGGTAGGAATCTTACGAGCATAGCCACCTTGGCAAACAGTTCAGTATATCTTAGGAAGACCATTTTCTCAAGAAGCAGAGCATATGCCTCGTCTGTGTGAGGTCATGGGTTTGATCCCCACCAACCAAGGATAAGACCCCAAGCACCACCACTGAAAAATGATCCAAGAAACCCAATTAACATTCCAAGAGAATCTACTTACAAGAAAATATGTCCATACAAATATACAAGTAAATATGAATACTGTTGTAAAAGAAAAATAATTAAATGTTTTCCAACTATACAATAGAAACACAAAATGTGGTATTCATGGAATACTACACAGCAACTTAAAGAACTAAATACAGGCATATGCTACCTGAATGAACTTCAAAACATTATGCCAAGCGATAAAAGCCAGGCAAGACTTCAAACTGTATGATTTTGCTAACGTATAATTTCAAGGCAGGGAAAACTTGCAGAAATACACCAGTATGGTTACTACAATTGTATGTAGGAGAGGGAATTAGCTGCAAGGGAGCTAAATGAATTTTTATGAACTAATGGAAATGTTCAAACTATATAGTGGTGATGGCTGCCCAACTCTGAACTGTAAGTTCAGATCATCAGTATAAGTTCAGATCATACAATTAAGATCACTTAATTGCATACTAAAAACAGATGAACTTTCAGTGTCCAGATATGTCTTGATAAAGCTACTTTGTAAGTACCACCAAGTTTTAGAAATGAATACTTTCAGTCTGATTCTAATTTTATATTTTTTGTTTTTGTGCCACACCCAGCTTGCTCCGGGCTTACTTCTGGCTCTGAACTCAGGGATCACATAGGTAGGCTGAGGGGACCATATGGGATATCAGAGGTTGAGCCTGGGTCACCACATATAAGGCAAATTTTGCTCCCGTGTCTATTTTTTTTTTTTTTTGCTTTTTGGTCACACCCAGCGATGCTCAGGGGTTAATCCTGGCTCTGCACTCAGGAATTACTCCTGGCGGTGCTCGGGGTCCATATGGGATGCCGGGATCGAACCCAGGCCGGCATAGGCCAGCCGCATGCAAGGCAAACGCCCTACCCGCTGGGCTATTGCTTCGCCCTATTTCATATCACTTTTAATGCAACAAATTTTGACGCACTATCAGGATTAAGAAAATTGTTTTGCTTGAAAACTAGACATTCTGCCTTTGAAAAAGATTCCACATACATCACCTCGAAACTTTACCAGTCAAATGGCTGTCACCTGGCTGTGTGTCCTGTTTGGATCTTTACAGTCACAAACCGCTTTCCAACCTTAGGCCTTACAAAATTCCTTTCTTTGTAAGACTGTTTGATATTTCCCAAGTTAAGATACACAGCTTTCTGGAGAATATCCTATAAAGTAAAAATGATCCTATCTCCAAGGAAACAAATCCTGAGAAAAGCTCAGTGGAATTGGGAAGAGAGGAATCAAGAGAGCGCAGTAACAGGATCCAGATAAGCTACGGCACCGCCACTGTCAGAGCTATTCTCATACTTCTTTTTTTTTTTTTTTTTTTTGCTTTTTGGGTCACACCCAGCAATGCTCAGGGGTTTCTCCTGGCTCTGCACTCAGGAATTACTCCTGGCGGTGCTCGGGGACCATATGGGATGCCGGAGATCGAACCCGGAAAGGCATAGGCTGGCCGCGTGCAAGGCAACGCCCTACCTGCTGGGCTATCACTCCACCCCTATTCTCATACTATTATCAATTAATATGCCTCTTTTTTTTTTTTTTGGGGCCTTTTGGGTCAGACCAGGGGATGCTTAGATGTTATACCAGGCTCTACACTCAGGAATTACTCCTGGCAGTGCTCGGCGGATCATATGGGATGCCAGGGATGGAATCTGGAATCTGGGTAGGCTGTGTGCAAGGCAAATGCACTTCCCCGCTGGACTATCACTCCCCCACCTCAATTATTTTAAAAACATGTCAGACATGACCTGAAATAAAGCTTTTGTCCCCCGAGCACCGCCAGGAGTGGTTCCTGGAGTGCAGAGCCAGGAATAGCCCCTGAGAATTGCCGGGTGTGACCCTAAAAAAAAAGAAAAAAATAATAATAAAGCTTTTACACTGAATATACATTTAAATGACTTGTTTTCTTCTATTATATGCAAATGAAGCAAACAAGCTGCCCCTGTGTTTGAATTCAAACTTTTTAGTTTCAAATCCAGCCTTGCTTTCACTCATCAGATTCAGAAAACTCTGCTTTAAACTTACTGGATTCTTCTGTTCCAAGCAGTTTTTCCTTCAATCATAGACCTTGTCTGAATTTTGTATCTGACTCCATCTTTCTTTTCCATTTAAAATAATAGGGGCCAGCGGGATAGCACAGCGGGTAGGGTGTCTGCCTTCATGCGGCTGGCCCAGGTTTGATTACTGGCATCTCATATGGTCCCCCAAGCACCGCCAGGAATAATTCCTGAGTACAGAGCCAGGAATAACTCCTAAGCATTGCTGGGTGTGACCCAAAAAGGAAAATGACGATGATGATGATGATGATGATGATGATGATGATGATGATGATAATAAATTTTAAAAATAACCTCCCAAAGAGACAATTTACCCTCTAAGGTATTTATAATTTCTCTTGAGTCACACCTGGTGGTGTTCAGGGCCACCAGAGTACAAATGAAGTGATATGGGGTGACAGGACTGAACAGACACACATAGGCCCTCTACCACTTGCGCCACGACCCTGGCTCCCCAAGTCACACTGAAAAAAAAGTTTTTAGCCACAATTATTTTTCCCTAAAAGCAAGTCTCATAAGAAACACCAGTAATTGGCCCAACCTCCTTATAAAGAGCAATATTGGGGGCGGAGCAATAGCCCAGGGGTAGGGCGTTTGCCTTGCATGCCCGCGGCTTGTGCCAGCTTGGGTTCGATCCACAACATCCCATATAGTCCCCTGAGCACCACCAAGGATAATTCCTGAGTGCAGAGCCAGGAGAAATCCCTGAGCATTGCCGGGTGTGACCCAAAAAAAGCAAAAAAAAAAAAAAAAAAAGAGCAATATTGAAGTTGGAGAGACAAAACAGCAGGTAGGACATTTGCCTTACAAATGACCAGGATTCAATCATTGGCCCACCAGTAGTGATACCTGAGCAGAGGCAGGAGTAATCTCTGAGCACCATTAGGTGTGCCCCCTCAAAAAATAGCAACCTTTACATACAAAGATAAAGCTTCTTTGATTTCTGCACAGCCCATGTACCGAAACTGAAATATTCATATGAAAAACAGGAGTATGCTTTTTAAATCTCTATTTAAACGACTTTTAACGAGGTCTACTACAAAGGCTGTGCATTTTTTGTCATAATTTCCTTGTGATATTCTTTGAAAAATATTAAAGGGCTGGAGCGATAGTCCAGCAGTAGGGTGTTTGCCTTGCACGAGGCCGACCCAGGTTCAATCCCAGCATCCCATATGGTCCTGAGTGCCACCAGGAGTAACTCCTGAGTTCAGAGCCAGGAGTAACCCCTGAGCACTGCCAGGTGTAACCCAAAAGAGCAAAAAAAAAAAAAAAAAAAAATCAAACTTGGACCAGAGCGCAGTATAGGAGGTACCACGCTCAATCCCTAGCATCCTATAAGATCCAAGTGCAATAATTCTTAGCACAGTACCAGGAGTAACTCCTGAGCATTGTTGGCTGTGCCCTCCCCCCCCACACACACACAAACAGACAATTAAAGCTGAAAGTCACATTAACACAAAATACTCACCCTAACAGAAAGTTGTCAGGCAATGTGTTAAAGTGCCAATTATCCAACAGACAATAAATATAAGGTGGCAAGAATGCACTGGTAAAACCACATACCTGTATTACTAACTTAAAATAACATCGTTATATGCCCTCCAGAACTAGATACAAATCAAATATTCTGTAATAATGGTGGCAAAGAGTAAGGGGATTTATGTACTTCTATAGAGCAGAAGTGATTGCTATGACTGTAAAAATGGAGGCAGTAAAGAGTTCAGAAATATACTTGTTCATAATCAATTGAATGAGTCATAATTTGAACCCTAATTATCATATTAAGTAGAAGTCAAAATTCAGATAGTGTCCTGTAACACATATTTTTTTAAATATTTTATCATAGCATTATCAAATTTGGTAAAACCTTATTAAAACATGTTTTCAATATAAACACTCTTAAGAGTGTAAAGTAACATATTTTCAAACTATGGTGGCGCCAAGGATCTTTTGTAAACAAACACAATTTAACATTTAGAGCTTCGTAAATTCTTCCTAAAGTTGATTCCAGTTTTCAAAGGTGTATTATATGAACTATAATAAATTTTCCCAGCACCACTTTCCTTATATTCCAAAATTCTTTCATTTTTTAAATTTCTTGTTCTTAAGTAGAAATTACAAGATTACAGATATTATAGGTCAATCTAAGCAAAGTATACATCAAATTAGCTACTAGTAACTCAAATTTATCATCAAATAAAAAATAAAGTGACACTTCATTCACTTCAATCTGAGAAGAAAATACCTCTGCTTAGTATTAACCTTCTTAAATACAAATTCCCAGTAATGCTATCGTGTAAAAAGAATTCCCATGTGATTTTATTAAGTTACTCTCTCTCATACCTTCTGAAAGGCTACTGAAGGACACGACTCACAATGCCACATCCTACAATTACAGGAGTGCATGAATTAAAGCAGCCCAGCAAGTTGCAGACATTGTAAGTGTGGTAAACACGATTTGGCACACTGTGTCTTTTCTCCCCCAAACCTGCCATTACAATATTCTGTCCACGAAAAATTATTCTTCCTGGAAGTTTTCAGGCATTCTTTATTCTTTAAAAAATATTACACTGAAACAATGTGTGGAAAGATTTAGTCATGGCAATTTCACTGCAGTTTTTATTGCCTCTGCTGGTAATATGACAGGGATTGATTGTAAGAAACACAACTGACCTTACAGAGATAGGCAGATGATAGTCACTAACGGTAATTTGGATCTCAAGTATTTTTATATGTGGGCACTTCTTATTTTTACATACTTTACTATTTTGAAAAGCATTACATTTTTAAATGTGTACCTGTTTTGACATTTGGCAAATAGGAAACTGTACCAGCGGTTCAGTTTAAAATAGAATCAGCACGGGGAGTTTGCCAGAATGAAAACCGAAACGCTTATGAATTCAAGCAAGTCAAGTTCCGTGTGAGCATGCATGCTTTTATCTCCCTCTCTTTCACCAACCAACTCTTCTCTCTCTCTCTCTCTCTCTCTCTCTCTCTCTCTCTCTCTCCACACACACACACACACAAACATGACCATAAGTGTAAGCATTTTTAGTACAAAATATTCCCTGCATCCACACATCTGCCCTCAGAATAATCACACCATACTAAATCAGTCTTCTCTTCAGCCCTAATAATAGTATTGTTTAATTCTAAGATGCCATCATAGTGAACAAACTTAACTTTTATGCTACATAATTATATTCAAAGCTTTATGTATTTTTTATAATTACACAGTAATTATAAATGTTTAGTACCAAACTGATGACAAACACTATTTTGTTGAATAGGTCTTGCATTTAAAAGGAAAAGTCTGTAAAACCCAAGGCACTAGGCCATGAACCAATATCAGACTTTTATATTAAAAAAATGTTTTATATTGGAAAAAAAGTTAATGGGATTTCATTTCAAAACACAGCATATGCGAATCAATCAATCTGAAAACAATACCGTAACTCAAAATCCTCAAGAAACAAAATAGTACATATATCTATATATCTTAAATTTTTTCATAATTGAAGTTTCTCTTCATATTTACAAATGCAAAATTAGGAAATACTGAAAGCAGCAGAATTCTTTTTTTTTCCTTTTTTTTAAAATAACCAATTCTAGTAACTGGAATAGACACTTTCAACATTTTCTTTTAGTAGAATTGTATTCTTGAATTAAAGTTATGATTGGAACATTAATATACCATCTCTGGGAAAAGATTTCTAATCAATTTCAAAATTACAAATAAAAAAGTAGTTTTAATATGTCCTTGTTCTTTAAAATCATTTCCACATCTACATAAACGTTACTGATATTCTGAAATACATTCTTTTGAAAATTTCAAGATTAGACCTTAGAGAATGCCTGGATACACCAAGCAAAATCTATACCTGTTAAAGGCCACAGGTCATCCAGTATCTGGAATTTTACATTTTTTTTTAGCCTGCCTTACACAAGTGTTTAAGAAAGAAATAAACCTTCTTCACACAGGGAATTGAACAGAGAAATGTGCATTCTCAGCATGAAAGCAGTTCATGAGTTTTGTAATTTAAAAAAAAAAAAATAGACCCAGGATAGAAATTCTGCTTTGATGTGAAAACTGAGCTAATCTTAAAAAAAAAAAAAAAAAAAAAAAAAAGGTAACGAGACTAAATAATTCACAAAAATAGAAGTCAGATTGGTTTTTTGCAACAAGTGCATGCTTGTTTGAAAATCTTTGCTCTCAAAGTTAAATATTTGGCAACCACAGTGATTAGCAGTTAAAGCAATTTCAACAAAATAAGTCATCAAAAATGGACTATTTTTTTGAAAGAGCAGTACCTATATTATAAAGATTGAACTTTATGGCTCATCACAACCATTTTCAAAATTTAATTCATACTATCATCTTATAAATTAAGAGAATTTCATTTGTGTTCCATAGTGCGCTGACAAAACAAACAAAAATAAAAACAAAGAAAAAAAAAAACATATAACCCCTCATGCCTAAATTTAGAGTACTGTATTGTGGAGCAATCTAAACATTCTAAACAAATTAAATAGTTTAAACTTATTCGACAGGCATATAAAGCATTTCAAAATCATAATGAAATCCAATTATGTAGTGCATAATGTAGACGGTGGACTTGAACATTATGCAGACATCTTCTAACTAAAAGCTCCCTGCAGGGCAACTCTAACCATAGGTAAGATTAAGTGCAGACTAGTTCTGTGGAACCTTGTGAAATCAAGGGTCTGAAACACAATAAAGTTTTCAGGTAGGCACACCAAGTTATTCTAAAAAAAAGTTTCACGTTGGTTATTTTGACATTTTTTCATCAGATACCCTACTCACGCCAACGATACATGTGATTTGCCCCCCAAAAAAAAAATCCCCCAAACCAAAACACCATTCAGATCCAGTACGCTTAAATATATCACTCTCATTGAAGTGCTATCAGCATAGTCTTTGCAACTAGCCCAAAGCATATATTTAAGAAGTTTTTATAATTGTTTGTGATGTTCATGTTTAATTCTTATGCCAAACTGTTTTCTGATGAAGACAGCATTGTGCTTTATGCAAGGATGGAAATCTCAAAATAATCACCATAAAGCTTCTAAGACTTATGGGAGAATAAACTATGATGGTCCACAGACATAAGATGAAATCCACAATGTTGGAATTATAAATGTTTAGAGCGGCCCAGACTAGAAGACAAGCCCAAACCACCATTAGAAGAATGAAATACGGTATGGTCCAAGATGTATCCTTAAAGTTTGTCTCAACCCTCAGTCTGATGGTGAGGATTGATCTTCAGTTCAGTCCAGCCAGCAGAAATTGACTGTGCAATTTTCCGTTGTATTTATTGTACAGACTATGTACATACTAGAAGGTTCCTTTAGTGCTACACTGTTGTACTTTTTGTCCCAGCAATTTGAGGACGTGCAAATTCCACAAAGTCATCAATAAGAACAGGCCATGCTCCTGGAAGAAAGAAAATAAGATCAAAGCTACCAAAATCAAGTAAGGCTAACATTTTAAGAGAATACTTTATTTTTCAAATACCTTCCCCATGAAAGTATGTCATTACAAATATCTCCCCCTTATCAGACTTCCAAAACTTTTTCCAACTTTCTACCTAAAATATTCCTTGTGCTGTTAAATAATTTCTTAAATGATAGACGTAGCTGTGTGGTCAATACTACTTGGGTCTTTTAAAGTCATGGAAGCCAGGACAGTGTCATTTGGTCCAAACCAGCAACCCAATAAAAACAAATGCAAGTCTTGTAGTCTGCTACAACTTGGATGGATTTGGAGGGTGTCATACTAAGTCAGAAAAACAAAGAAAAGGGGCTGGAGCAATAGCACAGCAGGGAAAGCATTTGCCTTGCAAGGGGCAAATCCGGTTTGATCCCCGACATCCCATTTGGTCCCCCCCTCACCCCCCCCCCCCAAGCAGTAACTCCAGAGTGCAGAGCCAGAAGTAACCCCTGAGCATTGAGGCGTCTCTCTCTCACACACACACACACACACACACACACACACACACACACACACACACACACACGACAAAGATAAATTACTAACTGACCTTGCTCAGATGCAAAATATAAAGAAACAAAGCAAGAGATTATGAAAACGGGCTGGAGCAATAGTATAACAGGTAAGGCCGACCAGGGTTCGAACCTCGGCATCCCATATGATCCCCCAAGCACCACCAGGGAGTAATTCCTGAATGCAGAGCCAGGAGTAACCTCTGAGCATCACCGGGTGTGACCCCCAAAAAAAAAACAGAGATTATGAAAACAAACCCTGAAGTATGATCTGCAGGTGCTCAAGGGAGAACAGGCGTTAGGATAATAGCATGATAATATCATGTCCTACTGCCTGGGTGAAGACATGGTGTAGCAGCACTGCTAGTATAAAGTATCATAAAAAAAGAAACCAGAACCAAAAGAACTAGTTACCCAAACGGCCATGAAATAATGGCATGCTCCCCAGAGCAGCATGTAAATAGATATGAGGGAAACAAGTTCTCAGTCATTTGTGACAATCTTACAAAAAGAAATAAACAGAAGTATAAACACAATACTCCCTAGTTTTTTGTCTGTTTTGCTTTGGGGGGCTACACCCAGTAGAGCTCAGTAAACCGTATGTGGTACAGGGATCAAACCCAGGTCAGTCATGTGCAAGACAAATGCTCTAAGCGCTGTACCACGACTCTGGTCCCAAAAAGCTCCACCCTACTTTACAAAACATGCATCTACACAATCACATGTCAATCTCTCCTAATCAGGATGTTTTCTAGTTTTTGTCTAGGGCCTATCAAAAAATACAAGTTATCAAACATATCACAATCACTTGCAGGATTAACCCCTCTCTCTTCTCTCCCTCTTCCCTTCTCTCTCTCTCTCCTCTCTCTTTCTCTCTCTCTCCCTTCCCCTCCCTAGTCTCTCTCCCCCTCTCTCCTCCTCTCCCCTTCGTTTTGGTTCTGGGGCTATACCCAGTGGTGCTCAGGGGGCTACTCTCAGAGCAGAGTGTTCAGTACGTTTGATGTTTGATGTTTGATGGAGATCAAACCCAGGCCTTTGCATGCAAAGCATATACTCCAGCCCCTTTTGAATTACACTCCCAGTCTGTATTTCTCACAAATGATAAATGACAATGAAAACAAAAGAGAAAAAGTTAACATTGGAGGTCAAGGTTGCTAGAGAATTTTCAAAGAATGCATCTATATGCTCAGTAATTTCACACATATTTTGCTAACTTTCAAGAGGAACTGCATAAATGTTTGAAGAAATCAATGCAAATCACTACCACTTCTGGGAAAAACAAAAGTAGCGCCTATAGTGAATGGTAGCATTTGTTCCTAAGAAAAAGCATTCAGTCAGTGAATATTTATAAGATGCTGATTGTGCCACAGTAGCCAACTGAAGTACATTTCAAATTAGTCACTAAGCTACAAACCAGTTCACAAACAAGACCCAAAAAATGTAATACAAATATCAAAAGTACAGTAAGACCTTCCTAAAAATAACTTAAAATCTAAAACACAAGAGAAAATTAATCCTGCTTTTTGTGGAAGTCATGAATACTGAGTTAAGTATTTAAAGCAGAAGAATAGGGGCTGGAGCAATAGTCGAGCAGGTAGGCTGTTTGCATTTGCACGCACAGCCAACAGGGGTTAGATTCCCAGCATCCCAGATGGTCCCCCAAGCACCGCCAGGAGTAATTCCTGAGTGCAGAGTCAGGAGAAACCCCTGAGCATTACCAGCTGTGACCCAAAAAAAAAAAAAAAAAAAAAAAAAATTTAAATAAAGCAACAGAGTAATATACACTGATAAGGAAGATAAAAGCATTTCATACATCCAGAAAAGAACAAATCAGAAGAAGAAATCCTGCTCCCAGAAAAACAGAAATACACAAGAAATTTGAGTAAATGAAAGAAAGGATTAAAAAAAACTGACAGAGAAAAACTTTTCCATTACCTTCTTCATCGTAATTAGACATGTCGTCTGCAATCATTGTACTGAAGTCTAAAAGAAGATTCCAAGTATCTTTTGGTATTGATCGCTTATGATGTTCCTATTTTAAAATAAATAAATCAAATCACTACAGAGTTTAAAAAAAAACTGTTGCAATGATGCTCAGTCAAGAATAATTGTGTAAATGTGTAGGAGAAGGAAGGGAGAGAGAGGGAGAGAGAAAAGAGACAAAGAACCTACCATTTTGGGGCCAGAGCCCAGCGGGTAAGGCTTTTGCCTTGCACGGCCGCCCATGCCGGCCCGGTTCGATCCCCGCATCCCATATGGTCCCCCGAGCACCGCCAGGAGTGACTCCTGAGTGCAGAGCCAGGAGAAACCTCTGAGCATTGCTGGGTGTGACCCAAAAAAAAAAAAAAAAAAAAAAAAAAAGAACCTACCATTTAGGCAGGCTATGGGAGGGGTGGGAACTGGGGACATTGGTGGTGGGAAATGGGCACTGGTGGAGGGCGGGGTGCTGGAACACTATGTGACCGAAATTTCCAAACATGAACGTTGTAATTGTATATCTCACAGTGGTATAATAAAATGTTTAATTAAAAATAAAATAAAAAGAGCCAGGCACCTCTATTGAGGCAGCCTGGGGATGGGTGGGAGGGGTGGGGTACATTGGTGGTAATGGGGGACTGGATGGTGGAGGGATGGGTGCTGGAATACTGTATTACCAAGAACCAATTATGAACACCTTTGTAATTGTATGTCTCACATGGTATAATAAAAATTTAAAAAAAAAAATAAACAAAGCAGAGAGTGGTTCACCATAAAAAAAATTGTGTAAAAAAAATTCTAATAATCAAATTTCTTACTCTCTGTTCATTAATGTTGAGATGGTTCATCATATATAAATGTTCATTTCTCTTAAAGCAAACTTTAAGAAACATAGAACTGCAGAAAACATGAACTTACCAACAAAAATTTATTCCATAAGTCTAAGAATTTAAATCTTCCATTAAGCACTAAATTCCAGTAGGCAATGGCCATTTCTAGATCTGTAATATTAAAAATAAATTATGTATTTCAAATGCCATGAATATTTGTCCCTGCAAAAAAAAAGAACAGGTAAGACTAAAGATGCTTTTTAAAAGGTGTCCTGAATATTCATATGCAATAAAATTCCTGTGGCAGTTAAGTCCAAGGTTTGCTTACTCTCTCTTTTACTTATAAGCAGTCTCTTTAAGACATGAAGATATGAAACAACTTACCTCACAGGTGAGTTTCTGAAGTTTCGATTACATAGTGTAGACAAGCATGCTTGACATCGCCTAAGTACTCAGATGCTATTTAATGTATACGCATGTTTCTCAACCTCCACACTTCTGACATTTTGAACCAGACAACCTTTTTGTGGGGGGTGATCCTTTGTACAAATGCATTAGTAGTATTTCTAGTCTCTAACCACAAGCTGCCAGGAACAGCTTTATCCTCAGTGATGAGAACGAAAAACGTCTCCAGATATTAGTACAGTGCCCAGGGACAAAACTACTACACGTTGGGAATCACTGATGCATTAAGAATCAATTGTGAATCATTAGGTATGATGACATCTCCACCTCCACCTATTGAGGCTCTCATGCAAAGAACTGTTAACCACATCTCTAACTATTTCTATTGATGGTTGACTGATCCTAACCCCAAGGACATGCTATTAACAATATTGATTTAGGGGTCAAGAGATACCACAGAAGTTAAGGCATCTGGGGCCGGAGTGACAGTACAGCGGGCAGGGCATTTGCCTTGCACCACGGCTGACCTGGGTTCGATCCCCAGCATCCCATATGGTTCCCCAAGTACCCCAAGGAGTAACCCCTGAGCACTGCCAGGTGTGACCCAAAAAAAAAAAAGAAGAAGAAGAAGTTAAGGCATCTCCCACTAGGATTTGATTCTTAAAGGTGTGATCAAGTTGATAATTCTTAACAGGGTTTGGGACAGAGACAAAGAAGCAATCTTAACACATGTCAAAAATCTGTCACATGACAGAATGAACTGCAACAATGATCTCTTAAAGGGAATTGCAGCAGTTAATGAAGTATCAAACTATTGTGATATTTCTGAGTATTTTCACACCTCAAGAGCTAGACAAGCTATATCCCAAGGAACTTTTCGAGGTCAGAGGCCTCTCAAGCAGTGCTCGGGTGACTGGGGCCACACCTGACAACACCTGGCCAGCCAGGCAGGCAGGCTCCAAACTAGTGCCCAAGAATACGGCACAGCCTGGACCCTGCAGCGCTGTCAGCTAGCAGGCTCTCAGCCCAGGGTACCTGGGAACTACCAGGACCACACCTGTGGTGCCAGGGAACAAGCATGCCTGACCCCTGTGTGTTATTGGCTCAGCCTTCCGTCAAAATTTCTTTTAGATTTTATTTCCAAAACACTTAAGAATCTGAAGAATCGTAGGTAACTAGCAAAGACTCCACAAAGGCTACCGACCTACCTCAGAGAAAAATATTTAAGTTCTAAGAGCACGCACACACACACACACACACACACACACACACACACACACACACACACACACACACACAAACACACCTCATCTTCATTTCTTCAAGGATCGTTTTGGAGGTATTTCTTTTTTTTTAATTTAATTTTATTATTTCCACCCCCAAATATTATTACACCATTTTAGACATACAACTGAAAGATGCTCATGTAGAGTTTTGGTTCCACAGTGTTCCAACACCCATCCCTCCACCCAAACCCATCTCCCATCACCAATGTCCCCACCTCCCTCCCCCTCCCACACCTCAACTACTTGGCGGGTTCTGTATGTCATTTCTTTCCTCTTTATATCTCCTTCCCACCAAACTTTCCTGCTCTTCGCGGGAATGCAGTGCATTAAAAGACATTACTGTTTCACTATTTTAGTGGACCGCGCGGCCTGGGCTCGAACTGGTTTTGCTCTGTTAATCTGGTCGTGAGGCAGTTTCCCAGCCGTCGGGCAGCGAAAATGGTGGCTAGTGTGATGGGCGAGTCTCATCCGGCTGCTTCCGGGACCCCCCAGAAGCGATGGGCCCACTCCCAAAACCCATCTGCCCTCCTCGAGGCCCCCATAGTCAGCTGGGCCTGGCGCGAGCCGGAGTTCCAGCCTCCCCAGCCGCTTGTGAGGCTCTGCATGCTATGGCCCATGGCCCCCAGGCAGCTCCTGGGTGGGGCCACCAGACTGGACAAAATGGAGGGGGAAAGGCCGACCCGACTCCATCTGACGAATTCCCAGTGATTCCCGCTTCTGGGAGCCGCCTACCTGGGCTCAAACGGTATTTCTAAACTTAAGATTGAAGCCCCGTGAACATTCACACGCTGCTGGATTAACTTCCTATGAGTGCACGTGCAAATGTACTTACCTTTAAACCCATCAGTACGCCTTCTTTCAAACTCAATAAAAAAGGAGTATGCTTCTCCCTTTTCCAAGGTTAAGGCCCTAACACCACTATTTTGGATCCAAAGTCAAATTTTGCCTCAAAAAACTCTTGTCTACTCATTAATTTTATTTTTCCCTACGTATTGAAATTTACCGTCTCCGGATTTTCAACCTCCAGAACGTTTGATTACTATATTTCATAAAATGTATTTTCTATGCTCTCTCAGCCCCTTACAAGGTGTCCTTTCTCCTTCCTGAGGTAGTACATGTCGCCCCCCACTGTTAAAGCTTGCTCCTGAAAACGTACATGCCAAGTTCACATGTGCCTGTGTTTTAAGAAATCTAAATATATGACACCAATTCCTAATCACAATTATGTTTAAATCTAAAGCACTACGCCCATGGGGCTGGAGCGCTAGCACAGCGGGTAGGGCATTTGCCTTATATATGGCAGACCTGGGTTTGATCCCCGGCATCCCATATGGTCCCCCGAGCACCGCCAGGAGTAATTCCTGAGTGCAGAGCCAGGAGAAACCCCTGAGCATCACCGGGTGTGACCCAAAAAAAAAAAAAAGAATGAGAAACTAGGAAATATTCAAGTAATTGCGAACCACGAGATACCTAGAAACAGCCACTTGTTAGTTGACACGGTAAAGAACGTAACAAGAGTAGACTGTACATGTGTCTTGTCTGAAAGCTGGGCTGCAGCAGACTTCTGCAACCGCCCTGGCAGACTCATTTCTCTCCCCCAAGTTCTCTAATCCGGTACATCAGTGCCATCACTACGTGCACCCCTCTGAAAACCACCTGACCCTGGCATCTGCTAAATACCATTTTATGTCCTTGATTTACTTGGTTCACCATCATCTTTAAAAGAACTACACACACTTTCTGAATGAAAATCATTTCTTTCCGTTGAAATATTGGCAATCTACTGATTTTCTCCAACCCTCTCTGGCCCCAGGCTCCTCTTCCTTTATTCCTCCATGAAATGTTGATATTTTACTAGACTGTATGTCAGCAATAATCACTTGTACTAACCTTTGCCTTTTTATATGCTGAACCATCACCTCTAATAACTAACTCTGAAACACAGATCTTTGTACTCTGGATATACAAAATCGTCTAAGAACCTCTTTTACTGGGTGTCCACAAATAATTCAAATCCAAAAGCTCACGCTGAAATTACCTTACTCTTTAGACCTATTATTCCTCTCTCTCAATGAATACCATCCCTTTACAGTGCTGCTCAACAAACGCGATTTCTCATTGTGAGAAACTGTCCTCTACAACAGAGGGCGTTTATCAGCCTTCTAACGTGAATACAAACCAAAATTCATTCTCTCCTCTCTCTCATTTCTCCCCTACTCACACACAGTCTCTCCCTCTCTCCCAGATGCCCTAGGGGTGTCAGAAATCACTAAGAGAAGCTGGAGAGACAGTACAGTGGGGAGAGAGCAACTGCTAGCCTTGCATGGGGGCCGACCTGCATTCAATCCCTTGCATCCTACATGGTCCCTCAATTCCAGTCAGGAGTGATCCCTGAGTGCAGAGCCAGAGTAAGCCCTAAGCATAGGTATGGCCCCCCCAAAAAAAGTATGAAATAATCACTACGGAAACTCCTTTTTCCTTCATCAAGTATTTCCCTCGAAGCGCTCTCATTTTGCTTACAAGCACTTTAAAATCTCTCTGACAGTACCTATGCTAGAGCCCTCTTCATGCTATGACAAATTCAGAGCTAACCTCTCTCTCTTCCTCTAGTTCTTCCTCCATTCATAAAGGATCACAATGCTTTCAGATGGATCTTTCAGGTAGTCAATTCAATGTCACTTATACATTAAAGCTCTTCAGTGATTAAAATAATGAAACACCTGAACACAAATTTCAGAAAGGCCAAAAAAAAAAAAAAAAAAAAACTAACATCACCAAATGCTGATAAGGATGTTAAGAAACAGGAATTCTCTTTCACAGCTGGCGGAAAGGCGAAATGGTGCAGCCACTTTACATCCTTTACCATTCAATGCAGCAATCATGCTGTTGGTATTTACCCAAAGAAGCAGAAACTTGGGTCCATGCAAAAACCTGCTCATAGCCTTTACAGCTGTAAATAACTACCAAAACCTGAAGACAGCTAAGATATTCTTTAGTAGGTAAACATATATAAACTCTAGCACATCTAGAATTAGATTATTATTCAGTACAATAAGCTTTCAAGTCATAAAGGAAACAAACATGTAGTAATATTAGCAACTAAAAGAAGCCACTCTACAAAGACTATAAGCTGTATGATTCCGACTAGCGCTAGTGCGAAAGTGGAAATCAAAAAAAAAAAAAAAAAGTCAACCACTGCTAGAGATCTGGAGGGAGTAAAGAATGAATAAGCAGAACACAGAGGACGTTTCAGGCAGTAAAATTTCTCTAAGCTGCTCAATGGCAGATACAGCATTTATACCCAGCAAGTATACAAGTGAACCCTAGGCCAGGGATAGAGATTATCAGCAGAGAGCACGCCTTGCACATGAGACCTGAGATCAATTCTGTAATAAGCACACACACACACACCTCCACACCTGTTGCAGGACTCCTCTAAGGGCCGCTGCATCTGTTCTGAATTGCCGCCTGGAAATCACTTCATAGATAAGGGGGTAGTCTAAATGTGGCAGTTGATCTGACCATGCATGCTGTACTAGCTGGTATAAATATTCTCCCATGCTACCACAATCATCGTGGGACTAGCTAGATCTTACCAGCATATTTGCCTGGCCACGTAGGACCCCCTAAGTAATTAGACCAGAGAGAAATGCTGTTTGCTTCCAAGCAAACAAGCATGGCTCCCTGATATACTCAAAGGCAACTAAAATACAAAACTACAATGAAGTAGAAGAGACTTGTGAAGGCTTGGAGAAATATTTAACTGGCATTAGTATTAGTCTTTGGTACAGAGACATGCCATCTCAGAAACCCCCTTCTCTACCCTATAAAGGCAATTCCAGGCAGATCTTGGCTCAAAACATGAGCATACAAAAGGGCCTAGGTGAGGTGCAGGGAGGGATTACCTAAGAGCATTTGACCCTCCCTGCTTTCCATAACAGTGGGAGGAAGGTCTGAGTTGCAGGGGTATAAAACTAGCCTGTTTCCTCTCTTGCGCTTCTTTTTTGGGGCTCGCTCTTTGTAAGCACTCACCCTTCTTGGGAGTTTTGTCTTTGTTTCCTCTTTACAGGGCCTTTACACGTGGTGGCTGCCATCTTGGCCTACACGTGGCTGGGGTTCTAGCCTGGAATCCTAAGCACCGGGCTTTTCCTTTTGCTGATTTGTATGCCTGAACCTGTGATAAGTAAAACCTTTTAAAAGTGCATCGGATTCCTGAGTTTTCATCCATTCCTCGCCGGCTTCGGAGGTAGAAGGGAACTTGCTTCCCGGCACTGTCGGGACCCTGGTGGAGCTCCCCGACATACACCAATTATGAACTTAGGGAAACAATTATGTGTCACTGCACACCTAATAT